>JANKOE010000002.1:50421282-50432097 GCA_026284465.1 Erythroxylum citrifolium | reverse complement strand
TAGTACTCACAATGCATCATAAAATGATAATTCTCAATAAATCTAATTTCACTAATTTCTTCATTTAATAATCATAATAATCAGAACTTAAGCAATAATTTCCTCCAATTATTCCAAATCAAATTACAAATCATCAAACTAAAATCCTCAAAATAATTTAACAAAATAATAAACATGCCTAAAACGAATCGGGGCCCAACACCCCACCCCATCAGAAAGCCTCCAGCTTTGCTAGTCTTTGGCAACATTTGCATCCTTAATGGCTACAATAACCAGTGTCTTGTGCAACAGTCCACTTACAAAGTTACGACATAAGTTTCAGAATACACTCATAGTTTCTCAGGGACGAGAGGTTGAAGGATAGTACGGAGGTCCGCGTTAACATGAAGGTGTTGAAATTGTACGCTTGGGAAACCTGTGAGCATAAATGATTATCTACAGTGCAATCACATAAGGGATATGATCGCTTTCTTTTCTATTCTTCTCATATTTTAGTGTCCATTGCAGCTTTTGGAGCTTGCTTTCTCCTCCAAGCTGCACTACATGTATTCACTTTTGTTGCAACTCTTTGTTTGGTACAATATCCAATCAGAACTATTCCTGATATCATTCCACTGGCTATCCAAGTAAAGATAGCCTCCACACGCGTCGTGAAGTTCCTTAAGGCGCTCGAGTTCCAAGTTAATAATATTTGGAAAACGCAGGAGAAACAAAGGCTAGACAAGTGCGTGAGTAACACAGAGGAGAGAAAAGACCAAATAAAATAAGGTTTTTTATTTTTAAATTTTTAAAAAATAACTTTCTTACGTAAAATTTATATTTTATGTCATTGATCTAAAAAATATATTAATATAAACAAATTATTATTATTTTTAAAGTTTAAATTACAAAGAAATGATTAAGTGACAATTACAAGTAGAATAAGCGTACTTGCGAGGAGCATGAATGGAGTAAATGGAGAGCTATGAGAAGCTCCACTTTTGTCCTTGTTGGCCTCCAATTAAGTCCTTCTTTGCCTTCTTTGCACAAGTTAGCGAAAAGGCCAGGAGGGTATTTACCATAGAGGTTAATGTAACTGAACATAGTTGTAGCACAGTCGCTTTCAACGTTGTTCAAGGCGTCTCTGTAAGGGCACGCCACTTCTTTCAAAGCCCCATAACATTGCTGCGGCGGTTACGTTGATCCTTTGCATTTTCTTGTTAAGACGCTATAGTCTACATTCTCAAAACTCACGTTGCATTCTGCACATACCCACCCCCCACTTTAACATGCCAATAATTAATTTTTAACATAACAATTCAATTCTCTCACAAAAATAGGATACCTACTCTTTTTCATCTGAAGAAGGGATCAGCCACCTGGTTGTCCATGACCTTCAAACAGATCATCTGTGTTTAAAGGAAACAAGAAACCAATGAGCAGTAAACAAAGAAAACAAACAAAGAGAAATAGTAAAAAGATCTTACACGAAATGAGGGAGGAAGAAGTGGCAATTCCTATCAAGAGGAAGAAGCACATAATAAAAAAGCATGACATCTCTCTGATTTGTTTGGGCATTGCTTTAATCATTCTTATGTTTTATGGAGATGTAAAACGATCTCCAACCGTCCTCTCGTGAGGCTCTATTCGTATCCTGCTCCCGTTTTACTTCTTTGATACAAAGCGTTCGCTTTAATTGTTATCGGCCTCTACCTTTACTACTTTTTCTAAATATAGGTAAGGAAACGATCAATGAGAAGCAAACAAAGAAAATAAATAAAGAGAAATAGTAAAAAGATCTTACACGAAATGAGGGAGGAAGAAATGGCAATTCCGATCAAGAGGAAGAAGCAAAGAATAGAAAAGCATATTCTTATGTTTTATGGAGATGTAAAACGATCTCCACCCCTCCTCTCGTGAGGCTCTATTCACATCCTCCTTCTGTTTTACTTCTTTGATACAAACCGTTCACTTTAATTGTTATTGGCCTCTTCTTTTACTACTTTCTAAATATAGGTAAAGAAATCGCATCCTCCTCCCCTTTTTCTATATATACTACCATGTCCTTACTATTTAGTTTGTCACATCTTCATGCTGATTTCAGGAGATTACGAGTGGACCCCAAAAGAAATAAAGCTGGAAAAGACAACTCCTTGTTTGTTTATCTACATTTAGTCGAAGCAGAGAAGCTTAAAGATCATGAAAAGGTATTCGTAAACTACGAGTTGTGAGTGCTGAACAAAGACAAGAGTCTACATGTCAAAGAAACATGTAAAACCTCTTCCAACACGAGTTGCTTACACTTATTCATAGGACAGTACATACAGTTGTCTCATAGACACGCCTTTTTGTTTTGTCGCAGTTACTCACTGGCATACCAATTCAACATGGTTTCACATTATACTTACCAGAAGGCATGTTCTATAACACGGGGTAGATAACCTACTGCGTCAGGGATGTGTTTGAAAGTAGCATATTTTGTTTCTTTTTTATCTATTTAACAGGTGAACATGGGAGAAACATAACGTAGTGTAAGTGGACACAGCCCTCATATGAGGCCATATACTAGGCCATGCTATGTAGTGGCAGATTTTTCTTTTCTAACTATGTGAATATAGGGCATGAAACAGTGGTGTGTAGCTACCGTATTGACCTTAAAACTTGCAAAACCAAAAATACATTAAATCCAAACACTTGTTAAGATTCAATGAAGTAAACTAGAAAATGATACTTGATAGTTATGTTATTGACAGCATAACTATCAGTACACATATGCCAATTACCATCTTTCTTTGGCACACCAACAATGTAGGAACTTTCACAATAGAGTGCAAAAAATTCTCTCTCTACTGCTTTAGCACAAAGGAACAAACTTTTGAGTCCTTTTAAATCTCCTTTTGAAGTACAAATCTCATTTGGTGACATTGGTTTCTAATTAATCTTCTTCAAACGTAAAGAAGTAATATACACTTTCCTTTTACCATCATGTTTGATGTTTCTATCAAACTATTATATTTTGTCCTAATAAAACTTGATCCATTAACAGAATGACAAACCATAATTTATCACGATATTACCAATTCAGAAACACACAAGACCGTGTTTTGTAACTTTCAAGCCTTTATTTTTATTAAGCCACCGTAACGAATATAGACTTGGATTAAATCGTAAAGGAAAATTTTCTCAATGAGTAAAGAAGATGCCACATTGGTGCAACTACCACTATCTGTGATCAAATTGCATAATGTTCCTCCAATCTTGCTTTGTGTACGAAATATTTGATCATGTTTTTCCTCCTCTTCCTTCGGATCTGATTGTAAATGCAAAGCACATTGAAGAACTAAGAGATCTCCATCTCTTTTCAGTGTTGCGTCTTCCTCACATTCTTGATCTTTATCTTTTAAAATCTGAACATGGCTTCAAACCTTCAATCTTTTACATAGTAATAACTTGCTTATTTGCACATTCAGATACAAAGTGCCCATAACCACGACACTTGTAACATTGCTTATTGCTCTTATCGTTGGATTTTAATGTTAAGAATTAGTTTGATTTATGTCACATATTTAGCAAGGTTATTTAGTTGTCCAAGTCTTTAGGGAGTCAGTAAATTGTTGCTAAGTTGTTGAGTAACGATAGTAGTAGTGGGTAGTTTTTATTAATGCTTTTGTGACCCATGTTGGCCAATATGCGTAAGCCTTATATAAGGCCTTGTTCTGATAATTTAATGAATGTGTGTGAGTTAATATCATTTCCTTTTATCTCATTATTCTCATCTTCTCTGCTCACTCTTCTTTCTATCGTTTATGTTCAAAAATTCCAACATGGTATCAGAGCCATAGATCCTTGAGGGACTGTGAGATTGAGTGAAAAAAAAATTCTTCCAATGGCTGCTAGCAACTCAGCTACTCTCCTACCCCCAAATTTTAATGGTGAAAACTATCAAGTATGGGTTATCAAGATGAAAGCTCACTTAAGAGGTCTCGGCTTATGACAAGGAGTGGAAGAAGAAAGGGAATTACCAGCCTTGGGAAATAGTCCAACACTAAATCAAATAAGAGCTCATATAAAAGAAGCAACAAAAGGCCCAAGAGTGTTATCTATTATTTTCTCTGCAGTTTCATAATCAGTTTTCACAAGAATTATGACTTGTGAAACAGCTAAAAACGCTTGGGATATGCTGAAAGAATTATATCAAGGCAATGAAAGAATGAAGAAGATGTAAGTTTTAAACCTCGAAAGAGATTTTGTAGCTTTGAGTATGAAAGAACGTTAGAGCATACAAGAATATTCTGATCGATTGATGACTTTGGAGAACAAAACACGACTATTAGGGGAGGATCTATCCAAGAGCAAAACTATAGAAAATATTTTCATAAGTTTGCCCAAAAAATTTGAGGCGAAAATTTCATCTCTTGAAGATTCAAGAGATATTAATGATTTAACTTTATCTGAATTGATTAATGCTTTGCAGACACAGGAGCAAAGAAGGGCCATGCGGAAAGTTGAAACTGAGGAAATCGATGAAAGAGCTCTTCTAGCCAAATCTTCAAAAGGAAAAGGTACATTTCCTCAATGTGATCATTGCAAGAAACCGGGGCATGAAGAGAAAGATTGTTGGCATAAGGGAAAACCTCAATGTTTCAACAGTAAAAAATTTGGACACCTACAGAAAAATTGCAGACTGAAAAAGGAGCAAGCAAATATGGTGGAGTTGGATGGTGAAGAAACTCTTTTTTGAGAGTTGGTGAGATGTGCACCAAGATATTTTTGGAGAGACGTTCTCCAATGATTGTAGGTTGGTGAGAAGGGCATCAGCAAGATGATGAGATGTGCATCAATAGGTGAAGAGAAGTGCTTCACAGAATATTCTGAAGATGGGGAGAAGTGCTCCAGAAAATTTGAATTGCCGTGTAAAAGAAGTTGTGCAAGAGTTGACTTAGCCAAGTTGTCAATTTGTTTCCTAGAATTCAGTTTAAGGGAAGGTGTTAAGAATTAGTTTGATTTATGTCACATGTTTAGCAAGGTTATTTAGTTGTCCGAGTCTTTAGGAAGTCAGTAAATTATTACTAAGTTGTTGAGCCGTGATAGTAGTAGTGGGTAGTTTTTATTAATGCTTTTGTGACCCATGTTGGCCACTATTTGTAAGCCTTATATAAGGCCTTGTTCTGATAATTTAATGAATGTGTGTGAGTTAATATCATTTCCTTTTATCTCATTGTTTTCATCTTTTCTGCTCACTCTTTTTTCTATCGTTTATGTTCAAAAATTCCAACATTTAAACCCATAATCTCTTTACTCCTATTTTCGGTGTTTCCTTCTTCTTTATTCAATAACAGGCTTGGGAATCAAACTAACACATTCTTTAAAGCTCGAATAACCCTTAACAACTATCTTATTAATCAATTTCTTTGTTTGTTATTCGTATTTGAGAGCCAACTTGGTAACTTAATCAAAAGACTCAACAATTAGTACTTGAATCTTCTCTTTCAATGTAGGAATCAAGCGACTAATGAATAGAGAAATTTGTTTGCTCTTCACGTTCTTAAATGTCTCAAATTAATATGACCTGTTCAAATTCATGAATATATTGTTTCACACTTATGACTTCTTGTTTCATGTTTGTCAATGTAATTCGCATGCTCATACTCACGAGGCACAAACATACATATAATATGCTTAATTCTTTAACTTCTCCCAAGAATTAATCTTGGCTTTACCCATTCTGATTCGTTGGTTCTTTAGATTGTAATACCAAGTTCAGGTGAACTTAGTAAGCTTCAAAATTGAGCAATCAAGTGCAATTTGGAGAAGAGTAGCATTATGACTACTGTGGGGACCTAGCCATTAATATTAACCCAAAGCCTGCCCATCATGGGCCTTCGGGTTAGGCCTACACCATGAATCACACTAACTATATAAAGGGCTTAAGTCCAATGGGGATCACAATAATAGTGGACTATAGGCATCTCAATAGGGGTCATATCATTAGCCTGTTTTTAATAAAACAAAATTACAATTGATTGTAGCCCATAAAATATATTCTAACATAACTCTAAAAAGACTCCCCAAATATGAAAATACTTAGAAAGCTAGAACAAGTTTTCCTAATCTAATTCTAACTTAATCTTATCCTATTCTCTAAGAACAATTAAGAAACTACTTGAACACAAAGTAAACATAATATTCCTAAGGGATACGTTGTAAATAAACCAAGTTAAACTTGGATGATTATGCCCATGGTGCTGAAGATGTGATATTTCGTCATTAATTACTTCAAACTTATGTAGCTTTTTCTTCATTTATTTTAAGCTTATTTCCTCCCTAAATGATATTGTTGCATATAAAATGTCCTTGCACCTTAGGGAAACCTAACATGCTTAATGTTATGCATCACTCTCCCTTTTTCAGAAGAATAAGCCCTCGAATTTTCATTTTTGATTTAAGGAGAAAATTTACCAATATTGAATGTTATGCTAACTCCACCATATTGCTTTCAAAGGTCAAGCTTACATGCACTATCTCCATATTTCTCAAGTATTTTGAAACATCCACTTTCATTTCAAAGGAAAGCGTTCTTTGCACAAATGCAACCATACTAAATCACTTGGTTTAAACTAAGGTTGTTTGCGTGTTTATTAGCTTTCTTTTTATAATTTGATTAGCCTTCTCAATTTGAGCTTTGAATTTTTCATTGATGCATTGAAAAGCCTTAACTTTTAGTACCTAAAGATGCCACAAATTATTGTATTTATGTGTTCCACCAAATTTGGCTCAGTGTATTCAGATGAAAAACCTGACTCTTTGGTTTTATGGAGGGAAGCTTTGGTTGATGCAATGAATTTTATAAGGATGTTCCCAAGACATAACCTTGACTAATTCCTAAGATAACTTTGATCTTTCATTAAATCTAAGAATCAATGCAAGCACATAGTTCTAGGATTCATTCCATCTAAATATATCCCAATTTAGTTTATATTAAAATTTTAAAAAAATATAATATAATATAAAACAAAAGAACTAATTCTTATAGTTCTTGAAATCTTGAAGTTCTTTACTTGAATATAGACAGAAATCCCTTATTTGTCTCTCTAAATTTACGGCTTTCTTATCTTAAGATACTCTAATTCATCTCTTTAATAACCATCATTTTTCTAATAGCTACCCCCATGTCTATATCTCTTTGATCCTATAAAAGCCTAGATTTTTAAGACACCTTGATAAACATAGGTCCAATATAGATCCTTGTTATACCTGTGTTGGTCTCCTTAAAGAAAACTCTCAATTTATTAAAAAATCACTGACAACATTGGTTCTTAACATAGATCTATATTTTACCCCATCTACATGTTTCTAAATTTGATAGAGCTATTATTCTAATCTAGGTTGCTACTTGCATTCAAGCAATTTGGAAGGAGAGGAACAACAAAAGGTTTGAACAGAAGTCTGTTTCCCCTACTCTCTCTTATAGAGCTCATTATAGCTAGCATAAGAAAACAACTGATTATAAATCAGTTGAACCCTCACTGTAGCAGAGGAATAGCTCTCACATGGAGAATCTAGTCTCCGTTCCATCTTACTCAGCAAATTCATGACCAGAGTTCAATCTCACTATGGATCAGAAATCAAGACCTCATGCACTCATGAATACAAACGCCTAATCATGTATCTACTTCTGAATACAAGGGAAGAGGAGATCAGGACTCACTTGTTAAAAGCAAAGTAGTGCTCCCTTCTCAGTCCTCGTCAAAGGTACCCCTCTTGTTAGATTGAAGAGTCACTTTGAGTTCAAAATAACAGAAAATAGCAAATTGATCTGAGACTTTTACCTGAGTGGGATTCCTCTGTCCTTCCTCAGAGTGCATCCTTCGCTCCTTTGGTTAGCCATGTCTATAGAATTCGGGAAAAAGGTTATATTCTGCCCTAAAATGCTAAGAATCATAGCGATTCAAAAGATGAGACTTACTTGAGATGAGATCCATCGTGTGCGGATAAAGAAGGTGAAGAAGAACGGGATAACCTCGCTGCTATCCTCGCCATCTACATTACGTTTCTCACACACCCGAATCGAGAAGCTTCTGTTATCTTTGAGAATGGAGAAATTAGTTATACCCTAATTGTATAACGAAAAACTTTCGGCTTGCTCTTTACGTCGTCGTTTCTTGTATTAACGACAAAACTTTGGCTTGCTCTTTATGTAGTAGTTTTTCGTATTAGCCTAGATGTCTCTGTGTATTAAGGGGCCTTATGTGGCAGATCTCTTATGTATGTTAACCCCTTAATTCTTAATATATTTTTAAATTTCTTAAAAAAATCAGCTTTAATATGGTATCATGCTTTGTGCTATATTCCAAATCCTTCATCTAAATTATATCAAAACTTGGTCCATCTTGACTCTAACTTGACTCCAATTTGCTCAACAATAGAGTCAACATTATCTAATAAAGAAGCTATCCTACTAATATTCTCTTTGAAAATATCAACATGTGAAACAAATTCTTGTTTCTATCCTTTTCCTTTAACCAAATTGCTTGTGATCTTTGCTACAAAATATAGTTGTTAACAAAGAAAGCTTGAGCATAGTCTTGAAATGCAACTTTTTCTTTATACTGAAGTTGTGTATCAGTATGGGAGTGGTAGATTTAGGATTGATTTATGTTCAATATCCCAAGGTTTCTTTTATTTTCAATTGAATATTACCAACCTTGAAGCATTTAGAGACTTTAGTTCCTCCTTCACTTTACTAAGTTTTCTTATGCAAATGTAGGCCTTATTCCATTGACCCATCAAGCTAAGGCCTTTTTGCATTGACTCTTGAAAGCCTTCTTTACTAAGTAATTATTCAATCTAAAATGTGATTCCTTTGAAATTTTGAGAAAGAGAGTTTGTATCATAATTAGAGTGTGATATGAGAAGAGTGAGTTGTTGAAACACGATTTGCTCTATGGAAAAGAACTTAACCACTTACCATTATTGGAAGTCATTTTTATTTTTTAGGAATCAACTCCCTTTTTTGCTTACTTGTCCAAGTACAAAAGTTGTCCTCCATTCTCATATTAGTCACTTGAATGTCAGCAAAATAGTCTCTGAAATCTTCCATGTGATTTCTTAGGCTAAAATTGCCCTGAGCTTCATGTGGGTGAATCATGCTGTTAAAATTTCTCAAAATAATCCAAGGAATCATTATAACAACACCTAGTTCCATTAATTTGTTCCCAAGTGGAGCTGCTCTTTGAAAGCCAAGATTATAAGCTTACAAAAAGGTAACTTGCAAGTCAATCACTTCCTATTTTAACCTCAAAGAAAAATTTATCATTTGATCAATAATTAAGGAACTAATGATTTTCTATTTATGTCATAAAGCACAATAATTTTGCCATTGAAAGGGCTTAGTAATAGTTTCCCAATAACTTTAAGAATTTCAATTTCTTCCTACAACACTCTTTTAACTCAATTTCTAAAAGATCTAAGAAAGGATTAATATCATAGATGAAATTTTAGAAGAAAAATGAATTCCTCTCTAAATTCTATGTAATAATATGCATTAACATGTAATAGAGATACAACCCTTCTTCTTCCTATTTGATCGCCTCCTAACTATTGTTTTGAAATCATCATCTGACATTTGGTAGAAGATTCATTATTAGTAGGAGTAATGGATGTGATTGGTTCTACAAAGCTTAAGAGATAAAGAATGATTTGAAACTGTTTTACAGCTAAGATTCTTGGAGAAGAATTTTGAAGTGCAAAAACCTTTAATAAAAAAGGTAAACCCTTTTGACCTTATTGTCAATAATTTAAGTCATAGAAACAACTTCTTTGTATTCTTTAAGTCATAGAAACAACTTCTTTGTAAGAATACAAAGAGAAAACTGTACACATTATGACCCTTCCCAGACTCCCGCAAAATAAAGTCTTGTGCATTGTATATGTTTGACATTTTTTAAAACTTTTAATGAAATTGGTGCAATTAATGGAGCTGTTGATATTTTACTCCACACAGAAAAATGTTTTGCTTTTTTGCTCATAACCAGAGTACATTAGTTCATAGCTGTTCCCTGTCACTAATTATATGTCCTAAAAGATTTCCTAACTTGAAAGTGTAACTGAAGAATTAAATTGAAAACCATGTTTTCTTTACTACAATTATATAAACATAGGTCCTCCAGGCCTCTGGGCTTTGGTTTGAAGAAGAAATCAAGATGCAGTGATCAAGAGGTCAAGTCGAAGAATAAGATAAATTCCAGCACATTGGTGGTGGTTTCTTATGATACATCCTTTGGCAGGCCTCGACGCATTTACTATGATCCAATAATAATAATATCTCATCATTTACTGGCTTGTAACTTCAAGAATACGATTGTTTGACTCACGTATAAAAATGGACAAAAAAGAAAAAAAAAGTGGTAAGGAAAAGCAAGAAAAATATAAGATACATGTAGAATATAATTGTTCACCAATCTATGCCTAGTTCTCTTGTCAGGAAGAGTTTGTCAATGTACAGAACCACTGGCGCGCATGCAGCAACGAAATTTTGCATTTGAATCCTTGCAGATGATTCTGGATATCAGGAACAATGGAAAAAAAAAGAGAAAAAATGAAAATAGTCAATCAACAAAATAACACAAGCTAGAAAGTAAAAGGGCCTAAATTTTCTTTGCTCAGACAAGATTTAGTCTACGTAGAGCATGAATGATCTAAGCTGGATTGTAATTTCAGCTTAGACGAATCATCTCCTTTACATCCAAAGCATGTTTCCAAATATAGTGGGACACAATCAACATCAATGTCGAGGCAATAAATCAACTACAGATACAAAAGTTTACCTACCTACCC
>JANKOE010000002.1:50400109-50415637 GCA_026284465.1 Erythroxylum citrifolium | reverse complement strand
CTCAAAACAAAAAATCATTTCAAAAAAATAAAAAATCGAAACTAGCACTTTAGCGACGTAATCCATCTCGGCGAACTCGAAGGCGATGCCCAAGCAACCGAAAAGAGGGCAAACCAGAGAGCAGGCGCGAGAAAACGGCGCCAGTTCGACCTCCGCCGAACCGGAGTTTACAGTATCAGCCAGGTCCTTGAACGCCTCCGCCATTAATCTGAGCGGTTTCTCACTCGTCGAATCCGCCATTGGAATGCGGGAGTTGGATGATTCTAATGCTCTTGGGGAGGGTCAAAAAGGTTCTTTCTTTGCTGCTCGGCGACGCAAGGCAGAACAATAATAATTAGTAAAGAGAAAGCAAGACTTTGTCTCGGGTTTATAGTCCATTGTTTAAATCTCCAAGCTGGCCAGCAAAGGGCAAGGATTTAGATTACGTTGCAGACTTCAAGTTTTATTTAGGCTTAATTATTTAAAAAATTCAAAATTTTCTCAATTTTTAATTATAATTTAAACTTTATAAAGTAGTAATAAAATGTGAGAATTTTTAATTTTTTCCAATTATAACTTAAACTTTAAAAAATGACAATAAAATATTCAAACTTTCAATTTTTTTTAATTCTAGGCGACTTTATCTGTTATTCTCCTGATGTCCTCAGTCCTTTGTTTTTTATTTGTTCTTTTGATACTCCAAACTGCTATCGCATTATAACGTATTACACTACTAAAGTCTTCGTTTTTAGTTTTTTCTTTTGATACTCTTAGTGTGAGAGAGGCAAGGTTGTGTAATTTAAAAATCAAAGGGTGAGAGCATCGAGAGAATAAACTTCAAACGAAGAAAAAAATTGAAATCAAAGCGTAAAGTTGTTAAGGCTGCGTAATCTAATTTAGGTCATTTTTAAACAAAGACGTAATTTCATTAGTATTCATTTGTTGTATTAATTTTGGCTGATGTGTATTAATAATTAAGGTTTCTGAAACACGTAGCAAGTCACGTCAGCAAATTTAACAGAAATATTAATGTTGAGCTAAAATTGGAAAAAATTGAAAGTTTGAACATTTTATTGCTATTTTTTAATGTTTGGGCTATAATTGAAAATTGTATGAAAGTTTATTTTTTTTAGTAATTAACCCTTTTATTTATATGTTCAAATATGCAATTTTAATTATAGTAAGAATTATTTTTCAAAAAAAAATTATAGTAACAAAATGATCTTGTATTTAAAGTTTGGTGACCAACAACATCATATAACTAGTGGAAGAGATTGTTTAATTGTATTTAGATAATTAAATTTTAAATTTATGTTTTTGAAAACTTCAAAAAGTCAAGAGATTCAAAATTATTTATTAAGTGATCCGATAAGAATACATAATTTATAGAAATTGTCACTAAAATATATATCTATTTTGTATTTAATTCTTATATTTTCAAGAATTGTGATCAATAAATATAAATTGCCTTTAGTTACCTAATTAATTTATATTTATGATTAATTAGATTAGGTTAATTTAATTTTTAATGTTTATGCAACTGCATTCTATCAAATTCAATTTGAAATGAATTTTGATTAAAACAAATCCATTTAAATAGAAAGGTCTTTGATTGCATTTAGTTGGTCGAACTCTTTTCTAATTAAAATTTATTGGGTTTATGTTCATTATATTAGACTGGGTTGCATTGAGTCATGTACTTTTTCATTCATCTAATCATAATTAGCCTTAAATAAAATTATTAGAAAATTTATTTTGGTCGTAAAATATTCAACCATATTAGGATGTTTAAGATTAGTTTTTATTTTAACTCAACAATTTTAATTTTATTTAATTTTTAGTTGACGGAAAGAGAAAATTTTGAAAAAATGATAAACTTAGAAAATAGGAGTGTGAGAAAGTATAAGATAAATTTTAGAGTTTTATTTGTGAAAGGAACATTTTAATAAAGTAGAGGGAAGACTCAAAAGAAAAGCTTTTAGGGATGCAATGATTAGAACTAAAAAAGGCATTAAAATAAAAATATTTTAAAAAAGAAGAAAACTGGAAAAATAAGGGCATTAACATCGAAATAAAAAGAAAATGATCAAATCTTAGCAAGAATCTCATTTCCTTATGATGTTCATTCTTATTTGTCTTTTCAAATGATAGCCAATTTTCTTAACATTTGGCTTTTGTCTATGGTTTTAATAGAAGTTTCCAAAGTAGTCTATGGTCCTCCTTAAGAAACATCCAAAATACTATTTCAAGTCCCTGGATTATCTCAACCATCTATAGATCTGAAGTAGAGGGAAACAACAGCTTGAGGAATTACAATGAAGATCTTAAACTCTGTGTAGATCATTTGGGTGTAATATTCTTATGGGTGTAATATTCTTATTGCACAAAAACTTCATAAGGGTTACACTAGAAGGACCTCTCCTTAAAATTGTGCGATTAAGATTGATTTCATTAAAGCTTTTGATTCCATCAGCTGGTCTTTCCTCTTCTAGGTTCTTAAGGCTTTCAGCTTTCTTGATATTTTTATCAATTAGATTAAGGCATGTGTCTCTACTACTACCCATTGTGTTTTGATTAATGTCACCTTTTCTGGTATTATTAAGGGGAAGAAAGGAATTAGACAGGGTGATCCTTTGTCTCCCTATCTCTTTATTCTGTGTATGGAAGTGCTCTCTCAAATGTTGAAGCTCAATGTCCCTCATAATCCTAAGTTCAAGTTCCATTCTAAATGCAGAAGAATATCTCTTACTCATCTTAGCTTTGCAGATGACCTAATTCTCTTCTCAAGAGCTCATCCTGAATCTTTCAAGCTATTGATGGACACTTTTAAAGGTTTTATGGGATGTCGGTTATCAAGGTGAACTTTAATAAAAGCCATTTTGATCTTTCAACTATTGTAGATTCTATGTAGGATGCTATCTCCTCCATTACAGGAATGAAAAGGATAATTCCTTCTTTGAAATATCTTGGTCTTCCTATAATTACTAGAAGACTAACCTTTAGCGAATGTCTACCACTCATTGAAAGAATTCAAAAGAGAATTAGTAAATGGACAAATAGATTTCTTTCCTTTGGAGGTAAATTTCAATTAATTAAATCCATTTTATGCTCCCTTCACTTATATTGGAGTTCACATTTTCCTTTTTCAAGGAAGTTGATCAAATCCATGAAGAAATTGATTAGAGAATTTTTATGGGGTAAGGCAAATGGAAATCCAAGTTTTCCTAAAGTTAAATGGGGTGATTTTTTCAAGGAGAAAGGAGGGCTGGGTATCATCTCTATAAGGGTAGCCAATAATACTTTTTTTGATTAAAAGACTTTAAAGGGTGATTCAAGATAAAGATTCTTTATGGATGACATGGCTTCACAGTTACTTTTTAAAAGGAAACAGTATATGGTCTGTTTCTCCTAGATCTTCCTTCTCTTGGTTTCTTAATCATCTTTCGAAGAAAAGGGATGAGGTGGTAAATGAAGTTAGTTGCAAAATAGGGGATGAGAAATATGCTTTTCTATGGCATGATAACTGGACTGGTGTCGGCCCTCTATCCCAAAACCCTGAAGTTGTCTTAGCATTTGCTCGGTTGGATAATAAAGCAAAAGTTGCTGTACTCGTCAACCATAATGAGTGGCTACAGTTTCCTCAAGCAATTCAGCAACTGAAATCTTCCTATGCTCTAGATCCTCATTCTTAGGATAGTTACCTTTGGTTTGGAGTTCCTATCGAGAGATTCTCTAGTAAAGCCTATAGGAAATGGATTTATAGTTCAGATCACGATGTGCTTCGGGTTATAGTGATCTAGAATAACTTTCTAAGAATCATCACATTTTTCTTCCTATGGTTAGTGATTAAGAACATAATTGCTACAATGGATAGACTTCACTACTTGATAAATCTGGATGGGACTTGTCTATGCAAAGAAGACTTAGAGTCTAGGGAGCATCTGTTCTTTCTTTGCCCTTTTTCTCTTTCAATTTGGATTTTAATCAAAGAATACTTTTGTTGGACTAAACTATCAAATTCCTTAATGGAGATAGTTGCTATCCTTACTCAAACTTAAGCTAACACCTCACTTTAGAAGCGAAAGGTGTTGATTCTTGCCATAACCTCTTAAGAATTATGGAAAGAAAGAAACCAAAGGAAATTCTAGCACAAAGAACATTCGACAGAAGTTATGATGCAAATGATCATAAGCAATGCAAGAGAACAACTAATAAGCTGGGAAATATACGATGCTTAAATGGAAAAGGACAAGATGTCTTACCTGGACTGAGCTTAACCCGTGATCTTTCTACCTATAGCGATTCTACGAATCTAGCCTGAGAAGACTTGTAACAAATGAGTAACAAACGATTATATGTAGTTCTGAGCAAGGGAAGAAGCATCTATTGCATGCTTTCTCACCGATAGCTCGTCTGGTATAACAAGTAGCTTCCATCGCCATTGCATCCTCTAACCCTAATTGGGAAAGTTTTGAACATCGATTTGTAGAGGAGTTTCAAGCCTTTACCCCTTTTACCGTCCAAGTCCTTGAAACGCTGTCGTCCACCTTATGTTGGTATTTTTGTCTAATGTTTCCTAGTGTTTCTTTAGTATATCCATGTTTATATGGTTCATCAATTGCGTCGTCATTTTATCCAAAGAGAGTATCCTTACTCTCCTAATACTGTAATGCTCTTGATACTATTGTTTAATATATTCCATTTTAATTTAAGAATAACATTAGGAAAATAGTAAAAATCTTTGTCATTCGTACAAAAACCCACCCTTCATCATCTATATTTATATAGGAAGAGAATTTGGAAGTATTTTCTCACAAAGTTTAGAATATTTCACTATAATCACAACTTTTTAAAAGGGATTGTGGGATTTGCATGTATATTTGAGTTTTCTTTCCTTTTTCTTTTTGCTTCATAATAATGTTATAACTAACATTTTGTGTTCATTCTTGATTTCACAAGGGTCTTGAAAGGTATCAGAACTATAATAGGACTAAAATATAACCCATCCACTAAACAAGCACATGTAGCCATGGAGATAATAAGACAATATGCATATAATATGTTCATCTCATTTTGGGTTAAGTCCAAGTATCCTTGATCTTTTTTTTATGTTCCATTTGATACATAATGTGAATGATTTTATCAAAATGTTTTAGTTTGGATTCCATTTTACATTAGTCTTGATGGGTTTATTAATCTAATCTTGGATTTCATTATTATTTTCTTATATACATTTCTTATATTTTTTTTCTTGTATTCATGTATAACTTGTTAAATGGCCATCCTAATTTTCTTAATAACTCGTACAATAGAAATTTTTTCACTATTCCTAATTAATGATATATTTTGCTGAGGTTTTTCTTTGGTATTATGGAATATTATCTTTAGTTTATTATTCTTATCGTCTTTAAGGATCCAAAAATCATCTCCTAAGTAAAATAAACTATAAGAGCAACTGTAACATGCTTTGACTCTCTCTTATTTCTTCTAGAGCTAGATCCTTGGATAGTCAAACCTCTATTTGAATTCTTCTTTTAGCTAACTTTACTTTTAAGTTGTTTTATTTTCAAATTATCATTACTAGTTAAGGAAAAGAAACTAGTTAAGGAAACCCCTTCCCTTATCTATTTGAAGCCTTTAACCCCTTACCATTTCTAAGTATCAAGCCTTCCTAGCGTCCCCCATCCTAATTTCAAAAGCATTACCACTTTTTAAAGTGCTCTAAGACTCAACAAGCTCAACTCTATAATAACCAACACATCTAGAAGCATGATGACTCCATTACGAGAAGGATAACTTGGTCCCGATTATTAGGAGAATCAACCTTGCATGCCAAGTTTACTTACTTTCACCAACAAGAAGGAGGAGAGCTAAATATGGCTTCACAACCTCTAAGAATTCTCTAAGCTAGAGTAGTAAGATGGAACACTTACTTATAAGATACTTCTTATATAAAAGGCCATGCTATCCCCTCATAAAGAGTCAAGTAGAAGAAAAAGGAACCAAAAATGGTCTAAAGAAGGTCCTTATTAATGAAGAGGACTTCTTCCCCTTAAAATTCTCAATTAAAATAAATGCTCTGAAAAATACTTGAACAAGGCCCTTAGTATGTCAATGGAAAACTTATGATTCTCTAGTAATAGAAACCAATTAAAATACTTGAAAAAATCAAACTAAAAGTGTTCCATGTTTGGGCTCATTTCCACAATGTACAATTGGAGTATTGGAACACCTAGGGGTTAATTACCTAGTAAACTCAACTGGAAAATCATTATGTATGGATGAAAATATAACTACTCTAAACATAATGGGATTCTTTAGAATATGTATTAAAGTGGAAAGGAATTACCTGAATCGCTAAGGTTGAAGAGAATGGAGGAAGAGGGGACTCTTTTAAAAAATAAAATTTTAGTATCTTATTAATGGAAACCCCTAAAAACAAAGGAGAAATCTATCTAGAGACCAACAAGGAAGCTCTTATTAAGAGAGGATTATGGGCTGCTGAATGGGAAAACCATCTCTAAGAACGAATAATTAGAAGAACCTTCAAATACTTAGTGAAATAGTTAATGTTTAAGCAAAAAAGGTAGGCATTTTGGCTAATGTGGAGCTGAATGTAAGCAATGAGAAATTATCTAGCCTATTAGAAGTTTCCCCTATTAGCACTCAACAATTATCAATAAGAAATACAAAGGATGAGTTAAACAAGAAAGAAAAAATAGTAAAGGAGAATCAACAGATCTCATAAGAGTGGCACTCTAAAGAACTCAGACCTTGGACACTAGCATTCCTATGACTAGTCATAATAACTTTTAACAATCAAGAATTCAAACTAGACAGCAAAAAGAGATTAGGGAGGAAAGCTAAGGCAAGGCCCAACGTGGCCTAAAAAAATTAATATTCATGTCTATAGTAGCTTAGAATATAAGGAGTTTTAATTCCCTAAAGAAGAAGTTATAAATGATTACCTGAATACTAAGAAACCAATGTTGGTAGGATTGCTAAAAGTAGCTTAAAAGCATCTTATGGTTTTTTGAGAAGTCATAGAGAACCTTAACAAATCATCATCACCATGTCATTGGAAGAATCATTGTAGCTTACAATCTGTGTCCGATAAAAAGTGATCAATGTCAGGTATTCTACCTAGTTCATTCACTTATTAATTGAAGTCCTAAACAGCTTAATAACTATGAACATCATCTTTGTCTATATTGCAAAATTTTCCTTTCAAAAAGCTAAAATCTGGAATGATTCAATTAATATACATACTAGGGTAACCTCTCCTTAGATGATCCTAGGAGACTTTTAAGACATTCTTTTCTCACATAAAGCAGAAGTGGAAAATTTAGGGATGATTCTCCTCAATGATGGATTTAAAGGCTTTGTTCATAAAATTGGAGCATCTTATCTAAAATATCATGGTAATCACTTCATTTAGAGCAAAAATTAACAAATAAAATGGCAAATTAGGAAGAATCTAGATAGATGGTAAATGCACTTTGGTTAAATTAAATCCCATTAAACAAAGCTTAATTTAGTAACCCTTTAACTTCATCTCACTATCCAATTTAGGTTCTTATTGAATAAACCTCTTTTGTAAGGAGGCATCCTTTTGTATTTAACAACTATCTAGATGAGCTAGAGGGATTTGATGAAGTAATTGCTAAGGGGATGCAATTAAGCATTGAAAGATTGATGGAGAGCAGTTTGCACTATCACCTATAATCTTTTATAAGGAAATAGAGGTATAATGAATATGGTAAAGACTAAATGCATTAAGATAGATTTGTAAGGATTAATATTAAAGATGCTAGAAAAGGAGGTTGTTCAAGATGAATCAGATGAATTGCTAAGATTATTCACTTTTTTACACGTTGTTAAGGATGGAATATGCTTAATACATGAAGAACAAGGCTTGGAGAATGTCTAACAACTTGGTCCACTTGTTTTAAGTTAAATATAGCCCAATCTGCATAATTAAGATGTATCTAAGGGCTTTAGCTCATTTTGTGTTATTAGTCAGTATGTTTTATTGTAATTAGGCTATAACTTACTTAATTATTAGGCCTAAACTATGTTAGTATTGTTTTATAGTTATTTTCTAGTTTCCTATTTGAGTTAGGACTTATTATGGGGTCAATTTCTAATCTGATTAAGATTCCTTAAAATTCTAATCTAGTTAGGATTCCTCATGACATTAAGAATATTAACTGAAATAGGATTCCTAGAGTCTTAATGAAAGTAGTATTAGTAGTTAATGTTTGAATCCTTATTACATTTAGTAAGGAATGTTCCTTTAGGGCTCTAGTTTTCTTTTCCTTTTACGAATCCAGATCTTAGGGATTTTATACTTATAAAAAGTTATCTTATTGATTTACTTCATGCATCACCAATATAGAAATCAAATTGAGAGTTTTCTTCACTTTGTGAGAATTTTCTCTTTGTTCTTTAACAAGAACTTAATATGATCTTATCAAAGCAACTTGTGACAATCAAATCCTTATAGATTTGGTTCTAATCAGTAGGTTTGGTTAAGGTCAAGTTTCTTTGCTTGATTTAAAGATGATCCTAGGGTTTTAATTCATTGCGATTTAGGTTTTACATGGTTTCCAACCTATGGTTTACATTATTTGGTATCAGAGCTTTGACTCTTAAAATCATGCTCTATCTATCCTTTTAGTTTTTGTTTTCTTTCTTCTTATTAGTGATTGTGCCATTCATCATCTTTCTATCCAATTCTTTTTATCCTCAATTTCTTTCAGCATTTGCTTTGTGCTTTTTTCTTCATGCAAAGTTATTCCATTCTTTTCTTTTGTGTTTCTAAGTTATATATATATATAAATAATAAAAAAGGACAAAAAGAAGAAAATAATCAAAATCAAAAGTGCACATCAAAACCTTCACATATATAATAAAAAAGGACAAAAAGAAGAAAAAAGTCAAAATCAAAATCAAAAGTGCACATCAAAAACTAAATTCTAATCCTTTCTCTAGTCTTAAAAAGATTCTTAGTTTTGTTTCACCCTTGTTACCTTGTTGTTGATTTTGTTAGCCTATTCTTATTATTGATTCATCCTAATTACTTTCTTGTTGAATTTTCTTCTTTTGTTATTTCTTGTTAATCGTAATTTTGTTAACCAAAGTTATAAACCCTATTATTGCTTGCTATTTTGGTAGGAACATTAAAAGAGTTCTTCATATAAGACTTGTAAAGAGACACAATTTTTGTCAACCAAAGTTATAAACCCCATTGCTACTTGCTGTTTTGGTAAAAACTTTGATAGGTTTCTTCTTAAAGGACTTATAAGGGGAAATCGATTGGTAAAAGGTAAGAGTGGTGAGAATATCATCAAGAAAAGCCAAAATTGAGTGAAACATTAGTATTAAGTGACCTAATCTCGAGTGTGAACATGTAAGGAAGTTATAAGAGAAACTAATCCATACTACTAACATTTTATTTGCTAATTTAAACATGATTAGTGGTGGAGATAATGCAAAACTTGATCTCAAGTTGTTTATGAAAGCTATCTAAGACCAATCCAAGGTTCTAAACATGAGGTTGGATAGTTTAGATCCATATCCAAACCTAAATTCTCTAAAAAAACACATATTTGAGTAGGAGGAAGAGAGGGATTTTAATTGTGATGAGATTTCTAGGAAGGGAAAAAGTGTTGTTTCAAAATGAGATAACAATTTAGGAAGTATTAAGATGAGAATCCTTACCTTTCAAGGAAAGACTGATCCCAAACTATATTTAAAATAGGAAAGGAAGATAAAGAATATGTTTGATTGTCATAATTACTTTGAGGAAAAGAAGGTTAAACTCTTAATAGTTAAGTTTATAGACTATATTACCATTTATTGGAATCAATTTAGGATTAATAGGCATAGGATAATTATTCATTTATGGGAAGAGATAAAGACAATGTTGAATAAAAAGTTCATACCTAGCCATTATCATAGGGACTTGTGTAGAAATTTGCAAAGGTTGACTACAAGGAGATTGAGATAGTCATTATTAGTGATAAGGTAAAGGAGGATCGTAAGACAATTATGGCCAAATTCATTAGTGGGTTGAATAGAGAGATAGTTGATGTGTTAGAATTGCATCAATATATGGAGATGGAAGATTTGTTGTATAAAGTTATCAAGGTGGAAAGGCAATCAAAGTCTAACGGTGCTTCCAAAAACAATTTGACTTCTAGCATTTCATAGAAGTCAAATCGGACATGTAGTAAAACTACTTCAAATCCCAGAGAAGATGTCAAGGTAAGATGTTCAAATATTTTTTTTTCCAAATAGAAAATCAAAAATCAAATAACTTTTAAGTCACATAATGTTAAGTGTCTCAGGTGCCAAGGATTTAGGCATATTGCTCCTTAAAGTCTAAAAAAAAGCTATACTTATTATGGATAGTGGAGACATAGAGAATGTTAGTTCAAATGATGATTATATATCACCATTTTGAGAATTATAGTAATGTCAATATGAAGGGATCTATTCGTGGAGATATGTTGGTTACTAGGAATGGTTTTAGTACGCAAACTAAGGAGCATGGTATTGAGGTTCAATGTGAGCACATCTTTCATACTAGGTATTATGTGAGGAATAAGGTATGCATTATTATTATTATCGATAGTAGTAGTTGTACTAATTTTATTAGTACTTTATTAGTTAAAAGGCTAAATTTGGCTGCATTAAAGCATCTCAAATCATATAACTTACAATGGTTGAATGAATGTAGAGAAATTAAGTTGAAAAAATATGAGTTAGTAACATTCTCTATTAGCAACTACAAGGATGAGACTATTTATAATGTGGAGCTAATGTATGCTAGTCATGTACTTTTATAATGTCCTTGGCAGTTTGATAGAAAGGTTGTTCATAATGGGAACATGAACATATATTTCTTTGTAATGAAAAATCAAAATATTATGTTAACATCTTTGAAACCATAGGAAGTATATAAGGATCAAATTAGGATATTTGAACAGTACAAGATGAACAAAAAATAAGTGAGTGCTCAAGAAAAAGAAAATAGTGATAGAAAAGGTGAAAAAATATTTAGGGGTACAAATTACTAGATAGAGAGAAAAGCACGAGAGTTAATGCTTTTGCTAGTTGAGATTAAAAGTGCTATGTTAATAAGGTATAAATTACTTAATTTTTTATAAGGAATTTTTTTCAACTAGCAATCTTAACACTTCTTTTCCTAGTTTGGTTATTTTTTTATTGCAAGAATTTTCAAATCTATTTCCCAAAGAAGTACCACATGGTTTACTTCCTTTAAGAACACCAAATAGATTTCATTCCTAGTTTAATAATTTCTAATAGACCAACTTATAAAACTAATCTATAGGAGACAAAGGAGATACAAGGGTAGGTGGATGAGTTAGTGCAAAAGGGATTCGTAAGGGAGAGTCTTAGTCTATACTCATTTACTGTGAATTTAATGCAAAATAAAGTTGGAATATAACGCATATATTGATTGTCAAGAAATTTTTAAAATCAATGTGAAGTATAGAAATCTCTAGGTTATATGATATTCTTGATGCATTGCATTGCTTGTATAAGTTCTCTAAAACTGGTTAAAAAATTGGTTGTTATCAAATTCACATGAAATAGGGTGACAAATGGAAAACTGCTTTCAAAATAAAATATGATTTATATAAGTGGTTAGTGATGTTGTTTAGTTTAACTAATGCACCTAGCACCTTTATAAGGCTAACAAATCATGTTTTATGTTATTTCATTGAAAATTTTGTTATAGTTTACTTTGATGATATTTTAGTGTATAATAAGAATTTGGATGGTCATGTTAAACATTTACATGTTGTTTTCTTGTGTTTTAAGGGAGCATAAAGTTTAAGCCTATTTCTTTGAAAGGTGTCATACCCTTAAATTTACCTTTAAGAATAACCAAGTTGAGCCATAGCCTTTTTCATTAACTAAACCCACATTTTAACCTTTATCCTATTTTCTTTAAAGGCCTTTTTATTATTTTAAACCTTGAATGTTATTTACATTGTTGAGTTGTTAAGACTTGAAATTTTTGAAAGGTCCAATATGCTTATTATTATGGTACTAAATATTGTGATTCAAAAATAATAATAAAACAAAACAAAAAAGAAAAAACAGGAAAAGAGCAAAATTGTGAATAAGTTTATGGTACCAATACAGTTGCATTGAAAGAACCTATTTGTCTTTGCAAACAAGTCAAGGAATATACTGTGTAGTAAATTTCTTTCAATTTAACCCTTTTTATTATCCCAATCATATTGTACCTAAGCCTCATTATAACCTTATAAAGACCTTGGGATTTTCGTTTCTAGTTTATAAATAAGTGATAGAGATGTGATTTTATTGTAAGCTTATGGTAAGTAATAGGTGTAAATCATACTATGTTTTGAGAGATGTTTAAGTGCACTTTTGATTATTTCGTAGATGATTGCCATGTATATAGACTTAGAATTATGTTATTAATAGTGTTTGTTTATATTCTAAGTGTTTGTGTCGTTTTGAGCATGATTTGGATCTTAATTTTATGTTTTCAAAGGTGTGTGACATGTGTTTGAGTTCATGGAAACAAGAAATTGAAGAAAAGAGAAGAATTGGAAGTATAGAAGTAGGTCATGATCATGACTTGCTTGCTACGCTCGTGACAGAGAACACATATGGTAATTTTAGCAAATTTCAGCTTTTCCAACACGCGACCCTTTTTGTAATTTTAACATTTTGGGCAATTTTTGGAACCAAATTAAGTGGATAAATGCTAGAAAGAACCCTGGAAGCCTTAATAACTATTTAACAACATAAACACCTAAAAAGGGCAGCCATTATCTTCCAAAAGTGAGAGAACAAGAAGGAGGAGCAAGAGGACCAATCCAGAAATTCCAGATTTCAAGTTTGAGTTCAAATCAAGTTCTTTATTTCTTTCCTTTGTCTATTTCATTAAAATTGAGGTGCAAATTGGATTTGAATATGTTATTCATGTTTATGATGCTCTAATTTTCAGATTTGGATATGTTCTTAAGTTGTTTTGTGACTTGATTGTTGTTGATTTCAATTTAATGTTCTAGTGTTGTGATGTTTGGGCATGCTAATACTTTGATAACAAATCGAGAAAGTGAATCGAAAGTAATCCGATTAGGCTGAGTAATGAGATTTAGTGACCTAATAAGTATCATAAATATCACATTGATAATCATACGAAGGGAGATCTTGTGTGAAAAACTGATTATTTGATAGATCACTTAAGAACTAGTTAAAAACGTTAGATAGATTTTATGAATTGAAAGATTGCAAAATCTGGAATTTCGTAATCAATATTAGGTCTTGAGAAAGGGTAATCAACCCTTTGAAAATCTTTGAATCAACATCAAATTGAATCAATAGTGGTTAGGGAGAAAAATAACAATAGAATGAATCCTAAGCTTCATCTTTAATGTTCCTCACATATTTGTGGTAGCTCATTTTTTATTTGATTATTTTCTTAGTTTTATTTAATTGTTTTAAATTTATGATATTTTATTTACATTCAATTCATATCCCCTTTTTATTAACCCAATCATACTGCACCTAAGCCCCATTATAACCTTGTAAAGGCCTTTGGATTTTTGTTTCTAGTTTATACATAAGTGGTGGAGATGTGATTTTATTGTAAGCTTATGGTAAGTGATAGTTGTAAATTATACTATGTTTTGAGAGATGTTTAAGTGCACTTTTAAGTATTTCTTAGATGATTATCATGTATATAGACTTAGAATTACGTTATTAATAGTGTTTGTTTATATTCTAAGTGTTTGTGTGGTTTTGGGCATGATTTGGATCTTAATTTTATGTTTCAAGAGGTGTGTGACATGTGTGTGAGTGTATGAAAACAAGAAATTGAAGAAAAGAGAAGAATTGGAAGTATGGTAGCAGGTCATGATCATGACTTGCTTGCCAAGCTCATGATAGAGAGCACAAATAGTAATTTTAGTAAATTTAAGCTTTTCCAGCACACAAACCTTTTTGTAATTCTAACATTTTGGGGCAAATTTTGGAACCAAATTAAATGGGTAAATGTTAGAAAGAACCCTAGAAGCCTCAATAACTATTTAAGAACATAAAACACTCAAAAAAGGGTAACCATCATCTTCCAAAGTGAGAAAACAAGAAGGAGGAGCAAGAAGAGCAATACAGAAATTCCATATTTCAAGTTTGAGTTCAAATCAAGTTCTTTCTTTCTTTCCTTTGTCTATTTCATTAAAATTGATGTGTAAATTGGATTTGAATATGTTGTTCACATTTAGGATGGTCTAATTTTCAGATTTGGATATGTTCTTGAGTTGTTTTATGACATGATTGTTGTTGATTTCAATTTAATTTTCTGGTGTTGTGATGTTTGAGTATGCTAATAAGAGAGTGAGTCGAAAGTATTAGGTTGGGTAATGAGATTTAGATACCTAATAAGTCTCACAAATATCAAATTGGTAATCATATGAAGGGAGGTCTTGTGTGAAAAACTGATTATTCGATACATAACTTAAGAATTAGTTGAAAATGTTAGGTAGATTTTATGCAAATTGCAAAATCTGGAATTTCGTAATCAATATTAGGTCTTGAGAAAGAGTAATCAACCCTTTAAAAATCTAAAATTAACATCAAATTGAATCAATAGCGGTTAGGGAGCAAAATAACAATAGAATGAATCCTAAGCTTCATCCTTGATGTTCCTCACATATTTATGGCAGCTCATTTTTTTATTTGATTATTTGCTTAGTTTTATTTAATTTTTTAATTTTTTGATATTTTATTTACATTCAATTCATATCCCGATACCTTAGACAAAGTTAGGTTCACTTAGTTCTAACTATTTCCTCGTGGGATCAACACCTTTAATACTACAAGTTTATAATTCGTATGCTTGCAAATATTGGTGGTTTTATTAGAAGTTTCTGATAGAGAGTTTTGACACTTTTCACCCTAGACACTTGAGTATATTGAGTGAGATCCTAGTGAGGGTGTAAAGATATATGCTTTTAATTTCAATAAGATTATTGATATGATTATTATTAATATTACTTAGGAAGCTAATTTTAGGATAACTTGACTCTAATTGTACGTTAATTTGATTTAATATGATATGATGATGTATAGTATGAATGGACCAATTGAGATTGATGATGGATTAATGTTATAAATTTATAATTTTGATTATGGTTTGCTTAAGGACAAACAAAAGCTTAGGTGTGGCAATGCTTGATAAATATACAATTGATTATATTTATACCTCATATTTAATGTATTTTTGCTTGATATTTTATAATTTTATCATATATTAGGTACTTAATGCCTTCCAAGTGCGTATATAGGTCATAATTGGACTTAAATGAGAATAATTTGGATGAAAACACATAAAACTAAGATTCGATGTATATATGGGATGCACGACTTGTAAGTGATAAGTCGACTTGTTCATTGGAGAAGTCGACTTACACATGAAAAGTACCGACAAGTCGACTTGTACATTGGATAAGTCGACTTGTTCAAGGACGGTACTGTTTA
>JANKOE010000002.1:50337462-50347993 GCA_026284465.1 Erythroxylum citrifolium | reverse complement strand
CAGCGGTCCCGGGAGTGGGCCATCAGCCAGGGCTCACTACCCGGACCAGTCGGGCTTCGGGTTCGGGGTCCGACATAGTATGTGTGTTCATGCGAGGAAGAAAATGCAGGACAAGATGGCGGCCTGATCAAAAGAGGTTTATGCCACGATCGTGGTAGGGATACCCCGATCATGGGCAAGGATAAAGAGAGAAATATTGTCTAGGATCAATTGAGATCAAACTATCATTAGTGTAAGATATAAATTTGTGATTTGTCAGAGATGATTCTTTAGATAGAATGGGAGGATCTTGACGATACACACCTAAAGTTATGCGACAGGAAACATGTCTACTACCTCATCGAGTTTTGGTAAATAGAATATAGTAAAAAAAGTGACCTTCTTGAGGTACTAAGAATGTCTAATAAGCGATAATGGAAATAGTGGATTGATAAAGGATTATATGAACAGTATAGATGAATGTAGCAAGAAATCTTCTTTCAAAGAAGACTTTCACTGAATTAGATTAAGTGGACCAGATATTTTATTCTTAAGAATGATCAATGAAGGAATAAATCAGAAATGATTATGTAATGAATTGAAAGTGAATATTGGAGTCCTAATCCTAATGGAAACTCAAGCATAAGATGTAGAATATGCTACTGAGAGTGTATGCATTTTGTTGATGTAAAGTATCCAACTAAGTGATTGGATTCTAGAATTTGAGGCGACACTCTTGTCAATGTGTGGAGAAATTAGTATGAATGAACAGACATTAGAATAAGTCAATGTCAAATCAGAGGAAAACGAATGAATTGAGAAAATCATTCAAAAAAAGGAGTCAATTGGGGAAATTGAAAATAATATAAGAGAATATTACCTTATTGAGGAAATAGTTACTTAAGAAATTATGAGAACTAATCATGGGCACACAGAGTTTCAGTTATATCTGTTGGAGTTAAAAATTCTCCCAAAAGTATTATGGTATTAAAGATTAAAGTGATCCAAGCTAAATTAGATCATTTAGTGACTATGATCATAGATGATATTTGGAGTGTATTCGAAAAGTAAAGAGAATATTTTTTAACATTTGAGGTTAATCTTACATATCATAGACGTAGAGACAATTATAGGCCAAGTTCAATAATTGTGAATTTTAGCTTGATCAAATAAATTGTGGGTTGTATAATATCTAAACATGGCATATTGGGAGACCCAAAGAAAGTAGAGGTAATGATGAAGAGAGAAACTTCAAGGAAAATATATGAGATTCGAAATTTTCTAGAAATTGGACACTACTAGAAGCTGTTAAAGAGTTTTTACTGATCTTGTCCCTTGTCAAAAATGTTTGAGGAAAAATGTGTAAACTTTATGAGTGCTGAATATAAAAAGAATTTTTGAGGAACTGTGATCCCATTCTTAATTATGTTGTCTGGATTTGAAGATTATAAAGAATTTATTGATGTTTCACACCAGAGATTAGGATGAATTCTATTACAGCAAAATAAAGTGATTTTGTGTACATAGGGACAATTAAAGCCTCATGAGCTGAATTTGATATATGATTTGGAACTTGTTGCAGTAGTGATTGTTTTGAAAGTTTGGAGATATTATATGTATAGAAACATTTTGGATATATATATATTCAAGTTAATAAAGTCTGAGGTAATTATGGAGTTTAAAAGAACTGAATATGAGGATGAGACAATGGATAAAAGTACTGAAAGATTTTAAATGGTATAAAGGAGTACTATCCAAGTAAAGCTAATGTTGAAATCGGATGCATGGAATAGGCAATCCAATAGCAGTATGTTACAATTTAGATAGTGAAGTTGCCAAACCTAGTACAATAAAGGGCAAAGAATGTCAAGTTGAATTTGGGGCAAAATGAAGTATTATTAGCTACATTGGAATTTAAAATTAGTTTGTATGGAAAGATTGACAAAGCCCATATTGAAGATTCAGAATTTGGTGAATCTTATTGATAAATTGAAAACGGATATGAATTTTGAGTGTGAACTGGAAAATAATACCTTGTGATTATAGCAAAAAAAATTATTGAGCAAAGAGATTACTAGAGAAAGCACAAGTAACAACCTAAGCTAGACATCCTAGTAGGAATAAGCCGAAATAGTGCTTAACTGCTAAGGATGTGGAAACAAGTGACTTAATGTTTGAATTGCCAACAGTCCTAATTGTTGGAGATATGCTTAAAGCCTCTATCTTGGAGTTATAGGAACATGAGGTCAATGTATAGTTCTAATTGACTTTAAGCATATCAATCATTACCTAATGATATCATTAGAATATTGTATGAGGTGTTATATGATAAAAAGGGTCGTTTGCCCTTATATTGAAATGAAGAGGGCCTAAAAATGGTTGAAGGCCATAATAGATTTGAGATACTGTTAGTGAGTGAAATGAATTTGTATTAGAAAGTAAGTAATACAAGAAAGATTAATGAGTTATGTAGATCAACACCGAACATATGGAATATACTGAGATGGACATAAGAGCGGAATATAGTGAGATGGACATAAGAGTTAAGTATATTAACACTAAAGAGATGAGGATTATCAAGCGAAAGATGAAATGTCTCTAAGAGTATCACTTTACCAAGGTGTGCTTAGATTGAGAGAAAGATGTGCTTAGATTAAGAAAAAGGATAAACTAAACTCAAATTGTATTGGTCCACATGAAGTTATTGAGAGCGTAGGACCAGTAACTTATGAGTTGTATCATCAATAAAGAAGTCTCAGATTTATACTATGGGATATGTGAGTATGCTAAAAAATATTGACATGATCTGGAAAAGACGTATTGTCGGCACACAAAGTGAAAATTTTGAGTAATCTAAAATATATGGAGGAAATCGTTAAGATAGAGTGAATGACTAAGTAAGTGATTGAAAGACCTAGTGAGTCTATTGACTATGATCATTTGGAAGAAATTATTAGAGTGATAAAGTTAAATGGGAAACGGAAAAGTATATGAGAAAACAATACCCCCCTTATGATCTATTAAATAAGAATTTCGAGGACAAACTTTATTAAAGAGGGGAGATATGTAACATCCCGTTCCCATACTAAGGGTTAGAACCCTAAAATCTGGAACAACTGAGATCAATGAGAGATTAAGAAAAATGCATTTTTCATGCTCATGCATATTGTTAGCATACACATATGTGAACTTGAATTTTTGCACACATTAAAATGACTATAAATGCATTCATTGACATTCCGGGTATAATTGAATTGTAATGAGATATTATTCAGAATTATGGTTTGTTTGTATTGAAAATTGAATTGGAGAGTATAATTGTTGATTTATAATTTCTGGTGAAATTTTAGGAAATTTTTGAAAATTTGGACAAGGCAAAATGTCAAGTGACAAGACAATTATTAAATGGTAGTAGAAATTACTGTCTAATGGCAATGGAGATTTTGATAAATGACTTTAGGATTTATTGAGAAGTGCCATTGAAAAATGGGGAGATAATTGGAGTAGGAATTGGAACTGATTGGACTAGTTTAATGAAAGAACCTAGTTTAAAGTTATAAGAATTGGACATGTGGCAAGTGACAAGTATCACTTTCCAAACCATGCCTTAAGTCCACTAATCCTTAAATTTTAAAGACCCACCCTTTTGGTTTTATCTCTCACGATGCTTTTAAATGAGAAGACCAAGTAAATGTTTATTTTTGTTCTCTTCATCTTCTTTGTGGGATCTTCTTCTTCTTCATCGTTTTTGTTTTCTTTAATCACTCATACCTTATCAACGTTGAAGATCACACTTTGCTCTATTTGCTACTATCATTTTGCTATCTTCTTCCTCATTGTCATTAAAAACCTATGTCTATCATCACCTTTTGAAGTTGATGAACATGTAAGGCTTGGGAGCTAGGGCTAAGTGTTATTTTTGAAGATTTGTCAAGTAAGTAGCTTGTTAAATATCATAGGCATGGTTAAATGAAGCATTTATGATGATTGTTAGCGGTTAAATGACATAAAATGGTGTTTGGATGAGTGAATTGAATTGATGAATGAATGAACATGTTTGGCGTTCTATTTTTAGGTTAATGATCAAATCTAGATCATGAATGGGTTTGTAAATGTTATTGAGTTGAAATGGAGTAGAGAATGGAGAGTAGATGAAGTAGAAAGGATGATTTTTGTATAAGATGTGTGTTAGGTGTAAGATGTTAGATGTGAAACAAAATCTGGAAAATGTCCACTGAGTATGCTTCAGCCTTTTAGCTATAACTTTTTCTCTAGTTATCCAAAATGAGATGCTTCTTGATTTAGATTAAACTAGAGACATATAACTACATTTTTCATGAAGGCGTCGGATGCAAATTCTGTCTATAAGAGTCTCAAAATCTGACCTGAACTGGGTTTGCTTCTATAACTACATTTTTTCTGTAGTTATCCAAATGGATTTTGATTTAGAGTAAAATAGAGAAACGGGGATACAAATTTTATGTAGAATTTGAGTTTTAATTCTGTCCATAGAATTCCAAATTTCTGAATTAAAGTTGAGTACAGAATACTGTTTTAGTTTAAGAACAGTTTGAATTATTTGGAGTATAACTTTTGGAGTATTGAACCAAATTGATTGATCTTGGTGTCAATAGAAACTTAAGACAATGGGAACACTTTCATAGAAGAAATTGTTACGAAATTACTTCATTTTCCTAATCATAATGTTCATGGAAAATAGACTCGAATGTTTGGAAATTTGGGAGATGTTGTAAGAAAGAATGAGAGTTTGGATATTGTGTGATCATATAATGTTAAAATAACATTAGTGAATGAATGGTTGATATTAAAATACAAAAGACATGTGTATAATGGAAACAAAGAGGTTCATATGATTGTAGTTGTGATTCAAAGGAAATGAGTAATGGGTATTAAATAAAAGTGAATGAGATTTGGATATTGTGAGAGCTAATAATGCTAGAAATGAAATGACGAGTAATTGAATTATGAATTTTGATTGTAATAGTTTTATTGAGGTGTAAACCTTAGTACAAATTATACTTAGGTGAGTTTTGAAATATGATTGATAATGTGGCGAGAATAATGGAAAGATACCCGGGATTGTCATTGAGCATGTATTGTACATATTCCATATTTGCACATAAACAAATACTTATAATTGTGCAATTATTCATATGAGTGCAACGTATGTATTGAATAATTTTGGATATGCAGGACAAGCGTCCGCATTCAGATGTTTCCAGAATTGGAAGCAAATGTTAATTTGGAGCATACTGTGAGTAGACCTAGATGATTTTACTTTATTGTTTGTTTGTTTATGTTATGAATTTTGCGATTATGAATGAGACGTGAATGTGATTGTTCTAATTCCGACAATGAATGTCTGAGGGGTTTTCTAAATGTGAAGATATCGAAGTGCTACTTGTATGTGAATTTGATGAAGTAAGTGATACATGATTTTATTGTTAAACATCCACATATGAAAGAAATGTGATTCTCAACTTTAATGTTGAATGTTGGACTAAGGTCTGATGACAAGAGAAAGTGAATAATTGATCATATGCGATTAATGCAATTCATTACATGAATGTATGAAAGATAGAGGCAATTGTGACCATAGTAGCCACTAAAAAAGAGCTTAAAGCTCATACTGTGAAAAAGAGCTTAGAGTTCAAAAAGTGATTAAGAGCCAAAGGCTCACTATATAAAATGAGTTCGGTATCCCCAACGGATACGAGACAGTTATTAATGAGCCCGGTATTCATAATAGATGGGGACAATTTAGGCACTCGGTCACAACAAAGTAATAAATGGAAAGTGAGTCTCATGTGCACTGCATATACATGATATGAATGATTATAATGTGTTGAATGTAAAATGTGAAGGAATTGGTCAAATGTATGTGATTTATTATGATTATCAAATGAATGATGTGAATTGTGTGTTATGTGGCCGAGTGAGCCATCGAGAATGGTGACTCACTGAGTTTGCAAAACTCACCCAAAATTTGCAATATTTTCAGGCTTAGAAGAGTTACCCTATTAGGGTAACGGGAGTACAAACACTACATTCAAGTAAGAGATAGAGGTTGGGATCAGTTCACGTTTGCATTTGTACTTTCTTATTTTTGTATCAATTTTTATATTTTGAAATTTCTTTACAATGCGAATCTGAATATTTCAGTATGTAATAGCTTTTGAAATTGGAAATGTTGGCAATTGAGATTGATCAAAGTGTAATAATAATAATTGTGTTTTTTAGGTTTATGTAATAAAAGTATGGGCCCGATTTGATTATTGCTTTTGCATACACGGGTGAGATTTTTGAAAAATTTGTACTGAGTTTCGAGTGTTTGACTTTTCTAGCATGCCACCCTTGTGATATTCGAACTCGGACATCGCTTAGGATGTCAGGTACATGCCTTGCGAGAGTGGGGTGCGACATGATTACTGATTCGATGACAGAGGCGGAGTACATTGCAACTTTAGAAGCGGCAAAGGAAGCGGTTTGGATCAAGAAGTTCATCATAGAACTTGGTTTGGTTTCTAGTATTGCTGACCCAGTGCAGTTGTATTGTGACAACAATGAGGCTATAGCGAAGTAAAGGAACCAAGGTCTTATTAGAAGTCTAAACATGTACTCAGGCGCTACCATTTGATTATAGAGATCATTGGTAGAAATGATGCCAAGATAGAGAGAGTTTCTACCGATCAGAATATAGTTGATCTGTTAACTAAGCCTACTTCCCAAAAGAGTTTTGTGTCATATGTACACGCCTATGGTATTAGATATCAAGGTGATTGGCTTTAATGCAAGTGGGAGTTTGTTAGAGAAGTGCTCTAAAGGCAGTCACCTTTAGCACTTATTATACAAATCATTTTATGATTAATAAAGGCATTTTTCATTATTTTGATGTTCATACGTTTATGGATTTAATGTTGATCTTACATTGATTTAATGAAGTCCTTGATGCAAAACATAGCAGAGAGGAAATCATGATGAGATCATGATAATGAGATTCTTATCATATGTAATTATGTTAGTATCTAAACTTTCCCTAGTCATAGGATTAAAGAGATGGGATATCATTAATCCGAATAGACTAGCATATATTATACACCTTGATTAGATCAAGCAGTAGATCTCATAAGCTGTAGACATGAGTTTTTTAGAGTTAACATGTGGATGCTTACTAAGGGTAGTAAGTACATTGGATTGACCTACTATGAGACAATCATATGGATATTCTATTCCAGTGTCGATAATAGTCTCATCATAGCAATGATGCAAGAATCCTTTGACTTGAGGTGCTTAAGGATATCTCGGATATTGATCCTGTGCTTTGACTTCATTCATCGGTGTCTTTCAGGGATTACTCATAGGGTGGTAATTAGGTACAACTTGAGGTATTCAGAGATAATTGAGTAGCCACTAAAAGATTGACCACTCCTGATAGAAGGAGATGATACCCATAGCCTCTTGTCGGGATCATTACTATGGAGTCTCTGGCCAGAGCAGATATGTGTCATGAAAAGAGTCTTCAACGATACATAGAGTAATGAGATCCTCAGGACAAGACCTAATATTACTTGGACTAGATGTGACATAGTCAGTCTAGTGGGAGTTGACACTTTGACCATACCCTAAACCAAGTGGGGTATAGATGATGAAAGAACGAATTGCATAACAACATTGCGTATGGAAGGATTTGTAATCAAACCACTGACTTTCCGGTCAATTGGGAGTTTGATGTGTTGCTAGAACACATAGGAGATCCAAAGGATGAATAAAATGATCTTGAATGGTGATTCAAGATATGAGAGAGTATTTCGGGATTATATCGCAATGTGATCGTGGTAGAAAACATTGCATGGAATGGATTAGAAACAAATGTTGTTGGTTGCCAATTTGGCCATTAGCTTCCCAAACTTTCATTAATGCATGCTATTCATAGTCATTAACTTCTTATAACTTCCATTAATGCATGCTATTCATGACCAATAACTTCCCATAACTTTCTATTAGTAATCGGGGTTATGCAAGGCCAAATGGTGCAAAAAATAGAGATCATTTTCGTGCATCTTATATAAGACACAAGTGAAAGAAAGGTTCTTTCTTACACACACACTCTTTTCTCTCTAACTCTCACGAGAGTTCTTGTCTTTGCTAGCACAAAGAAAGAATTCTAGTCATCTCCTAGTAAGATTTCATCCTTCTATCTACATGTGGACTTTCATTAGAAACAGTGTACAATGATCGTTGTGGTTTACAACAACCCAACGTAGAGAAAATTAAAGAACGAAGGAGATTGTCGGAAAGGTATGTAAACATCTTACATTTCATGTTTTTGTTTTCTATATCTATATGCATGAATAGATTTAGTTTTAAGGTTCTATTTTATTTTCCGCTGTGTATATTTGATATATATTATGTATGAGATGCAACCTTACACAAATAAACAATTTTTTTACTAAATTTCAAAACAAAAACAAAAAAAACAAAGAATATAAATAGAAACAAACAGACTCTAAACAATCAATATAATAGGGAATGAATAATTTTACTTTTACTTATACATACCTACTTTTTACATATATTTTATTCCATATATATTTTTATATTGAATTTTACTATAATTGCACTTGAATTTAAAATAATTTTCATGTAAAATTTAGAAGACAATCATTAAATTTTATTTTGATTAATAAAACTAATCTATGTAGTATATACTAAAAATAAATAAAAACAAGTATTGGTGCAAAGAAATTTTTTATAGTTAATATAAATGTAAATAACACAACAAGAATTTTATACAGAATATTTCAAAATGGTAACAATTTATTACCCATCAAACTCAAGATGATAAAGTTTTTTAAAAAAACCTTAAATGTAAAGGGCTTTGGTCAATTTTAAAGACGAAACTTGTAAAATTAGAAAATTTTCACAAAAATATTATAATCAATTATATGATAATTAAAAAGATTAACTATCTATTTAAACAAAAAGGTAAAAGGAAGACAAAACAAAGATAACAATAGCCCCTAAGTTTTCATTATTAATTAACCTCTTTTTTTGTTAGCTTCAATTATTCAATTGTTTAGTTTTATTAGTTTATTTCAAATTTAGTTAATTTATTTTAATTCAATTCATTAATCTTTTATTATCCTAGACAAAGTACATTCAAGTTGTTAGGTAACTAATTAATCCTCTTGGGAATGATACCTTTTATACTACAAGTTACGATCTGTATACTTGTACGAAATTTTTTTATATAAAACTGTTAACAATATTCTTTGCTACCCAGTAATTATCTCCTTTCATGAACAGAAATGAAAAGACACTATAATGCTCAATATTTCGAGCTAAATCTATAGTCATTATAGTCGAATTGTCTACAATTACTAAAAAAAGGTGGTCACTCGGTTAAAAAGGATGAGAAGTTGATGCTGAGTTACACTTACGGAGATTGGATATGTGAAATTGGATCAAAAGGCCTTGATATTGAACATTGAAAAATTTTTAAGGTATGAAATTATGTGATTTTTTATAAGTGGTAGCCAAAGTGTCTAAGTATGAAGAGCTTTTTATGGAAGAAGGACATTAGAAAGAGTTCGTTAATATCCCTGAAGATTGTGTTTGCCTTGTTTTAAAAAGGAAATCACTCCAAGCTAAAAGAAAAGTACAAACACTAATTAGGCTAGAACTCCTAGTAGATCTTTAGGTAAAACAAGTCCTCATTATAGGAGATTCCAACATATTCCTTGAGAAGAAGATTGGGAGACAACTTTCTCAAATTGCCTCTGGGTTAAAGTTTTCCGAGGAGCCCATTCATAAATTTGTTGTTATATAATGAAAATCTCATCCGTTCATTTATAAAAAGGGAAGTTCCCTAGAAGTTTCTAATATTGATAAAGAAGTAGTTCAGGATTAGAGGGATGAGATTATAAACTTTTTTAGGAACCCAGGTAAAAAGGCGCCTTATAGAATTAAATTACAAGCACTTAACTTTGTATTAATTAAGTCAGTCTTATTTTGGCAAGACAGTAATGGAATTATTTTACGATGTCTAGGGATGCCTGAGGCATTAAAAATAATAAAGCAAGTTCATGAGGAGGTGTGTGACGCTCATTAGTTTGGAACTAAAATAGGATGGGTCACTAACCGCTATGGTTTTTACTAACCCTTAATAGATTGTGTATCCTATGCAAAAGGTTGACAATAATGCCTAATGTGTAGAAGAATACAGGAAATGCTTGCCAATGAGTTACATTATATAATTAAACTATGTCCATTTGGGAGTTAGGCCATTGACCTTATTGGAAAAATATACCCTCCTTCTGAATGGTCATAACTTTATTTTATTGGCAACAGATTATTTTATTAAATAGGTGGTGACTTAACCTATGAAAAAGATTAAACAAATAGATGTAGTGGAAGTTCATTAAAAAACAATTATTTGTTATAAAACCGAAACAAAAATTTCGTGTTATAAAACCGAAACTAAAATTTCAGAGTATTTGGGAGAGAAAAATTATTCTTATGAATTCATTCA
>JANKOE010000002.1:50324776-50337362 GCA_026284465.1 Erythroxylum citrifolium | reverse complement strand
GTCGACTTACACTTAACAAGTCGACTTATGGAGACTTACATGTACACACAAGTCGACTTACACTGCACAAGTCGACTGTTGGGCCCCGATCCGCAATAAGCAGGTTTAAATTATTTTGAGGTTTTAGTTGGATAATTTTTTTATAATGATGGAAATAAAAGAAGTAAATGGGCTAAGGTCCATGTCAATTGTAAATAAATGAAGGAGAATGGAAGCATTTGGGCTAGGGTTCTTAGGGTCCATTTAAGTTGTAATGTAATGAGAAGGAAAGGAAGCAAAATGAAGAAGAAAGGAGGCTTTGGGCTTAGCCCACGAAAGTGTCTTGAAAGGTAAGGAAAGATTAAAAGAGATAACAAAAAACAAAAAAGAAAGAAGCCTAATGAGTTGTCGTATGAGAGAAGGGAAGAGCTTAAAGAGTGTCGTTTGAAGCATGAAGGAAGACTTACGAAAATAAGGGAGGCTTGGGACTATGTCGTTTTACCTTAGTGTTAAGTGAGAAAGGTTAAGTTTTTAGGTCATTTTCTGGAAGACTACCGAAAACTACATCTAAGAGAGGGAGGTTTCGAAATTTTGCAAGAAGAATAAGAAGAGAGAGTTTTCGGCTAGCCCAAAGGAAGAAGAAGAAGGAGAAGGAAAAGAAGAAGAAGAAGACAAGAGGTAGGCTTTGTGATTTTCGGCCATGGAAGAGGAAGAGTTGGTGAAGCAAATCAAAATTCGTGGGTCATTCTCCATAGGTAAGGGTTTTCGAATTTTTGGGTATGTTGTTAGGATTTTAGCTTCTCTGTTTCAAATAGATGGTTAGAAGCATAAGAAGAAGGTAAGAAGAGGAAGAGGAGAAAAAATCAGATTTGTATGGATTAGGGTTTTCGAAATTTATGAATTGATTTGTTAAAGTTTTGTTTTTCATGTTTTAAATGAATGATTGGAAGAGGTTTTAGAGAAAGAATGAGGAAGAAAAGAGTTTAGGTTTTCATGGTAACAAAATCTGATTTCGTAGGTTTCTTGTAGCATGAGGATTTTCGAAATTTTGTTGATTATTGAGATAGGTTTTGATGTTAAGGGTTGAGATAAGGTTAGGGTAAGGTTAAGTAGGTCTTATTTCATGTTTTCCCATTCCTAAAAATTTTCCAGCAATGTTCATTCATAGTTTTATTGTTAAAGTTTGCTTTTCTTATTTCAAAATGGTGGTTGAAAGAATAAGTTATGAAGGAAGAAGAGTTATGAAAGTTTAGCAAACAAAATCAGATTTGTCGTGGGATCATATTCGGATTTTGTTGGTTATTTGAGTTGGGTTTTGATGCAAATGATTTAGTTGAAGTATGGCTAAGGTTGTATGAAAGAAAGTTCATGCTTTCCTTTACCTAAAAATTTTCCAGCATTGATTCTCTTGTTAAATTAGGGTTTTCATGTTTAATGAAGGAAAAGAAAAGAAGGAACTTAGGTTTGTATACTTTAGAAAGGAGTTCTAAGAATCTTAGTGATGGAAAAGGAAAGAAGAAGGCTTATGAAAGCCTAATAAAATCAGATTGTTGTGGATGTCTTAAAGGCTTGAATTTTCGAAAATCTTGCTTAATTTGAGAGGGGTTTTTATGGTTATGGGAGAGGAATAGCATAGGCTAAGTTTTGGGTAAGATTATATGGAATAAAGTTCATGTTTTACTTTCTTTAGAAAATTCCAGCAATGATACACCTCTTGGAAATTAGGGTTGTTGTGTTAATGTGGTTAATGAAGGTGGATTGAGATAATGTGATCTATCCTAGAGCTAACGGAAAGAAGATGGATTATGAAAGTCTATAAAAAAATCAGCATGTGTACATGGCCTTAGGGTTGAGAATTTTCGAAAATAATGGATTAAATTGAGAGAAGTTTGAGTTAATGTAGCATAGGAATGGTATAGGAAGGGTTTAGGTGAGGTTATGTAGATTGAAAGTCAAGTTTTTTTTACATTCTTGAAAATTCCAGCATAGGTATCTTTGATTAATTAGACTTGTTATGCTAGAAGTCAATGTGGGTAACTTTTTAATATTTGAGTCGTAAGTTACTAAATTGTTGTGAAATAAATGGTTTGAAATGCTTTCGGATGATTTGTAGCTTTTAAATGAATTATCATTTGAAATGATTTGAATTTGGATTAGATGTTTCTTGTGAAATGATTTGGACTTGAATTAGATGTTTCTTGTATGAAAATGCATATGGAAAATGTTTGTATTGAAAAAGATTTGATTATGTGATTTCGGAAAAAAATGCCACGTTAGGTAATCATGTGTGAATTACGTGAATGTACATGCTTATGTGGATTTGTAGTGATCCTGTTGGATGCCGCGGTATAACCCGCAAACACACGCCGGGGTATAACCCCCAAATACACGCCGCAGTATAACCTGCAAACACCGAAGGGTGAGGGGTTGGGTGTGGGGTCCAGCACTAGTTGTATATGGGCTCATTTGAATCCAATCTAATTTCTCCCTACCTTCTCAAAACCCTTCATGTAACTTCATATAATAGTAGTATCAGAGCCACCTTTAATTTTTTAGCTTGAATTAACTGCTTGATTGTTATTGGTTTGATAAACTATTAAGGTTTTATGTTTTCATTAAAAGTTGAAGCCATTTTCATTTTGCGATTATTCTTATGGAAATTTTTTTCCTTTCATGCCTGTATGATTCCGAGTATACCCATATTAATGTTTTATTTTTGTTAGAAATCAGTTTTCTCTCTGCCTTTATGTGTATGTTCTTGCTTTCTGTAAAACATATTTTGCGTTGAGTTCTGGAATTATCTCTCCTTATGTGTATGTTGAAGGGTTGAAACCAGCGACAAACCATTGCTGGTTTAACCAGTGAACCAGTGGTGATCTATAAATCAATGGCATCACCACGACGTCAAGGGCGATAAACTCCCACGATGAATAGGCAGTGGCGACAAGCAGACTGGGCAGGCGATGGCGATAAAGAAAGTGAAAAGGTGACAATAGTTGGACAAAACTCTAGCTGGAAAGAGGAAGACGATGGGCAAGTCTCACACACACGCCCACCATCTATAGGTACACACCTGGGACAAGCATGATTGGCGCATGCTATTAACTGTGGGCGCATGTAGTGCACGCACCCCACTGGCAACATCTATTGCATTTTATTTTATTTGGTTTTAATATTTTTAAAGCCTTAATTTCAATAGAATTAGTTTAATGGAGATTAAATTAGTTTATATTCCTAATAAAATTGAAAAATGTTTTTCCAAAATTTGGAAATTGTTTTCAAGGGGTAATTTGTATTAGGAAAATTTTTAGAATTTAGTTTAAATTTTCAAGAAGTTAAATTATTTATCAAACCAATAATTAGAATCAAGCAAAGGTTTTTAAATGATTTCTTTCATAATTGGTTAGGTAAGAAATCATAAATATAATGAGATTATATTAATTAAGACGAGATCTTAATTTCAAGAAATAAATTAATTATTTTTCTTAATATGATTAAGAATAATATTTATAGTGATTCCTAATTAATTTTAGAAAAACAGTTTCTAAAATTAAAATTAATTAGTTTCAATTAGATATTGAAATTAATTAATTAGACTCCTTCAAATTAAGAAAAATATTTTATTAAATAATTAAGAAAGATGTTTCTAATTAAATTTATTTCAATTTGGATAAGATAAATTAAATTTATTATTTCATTTGTGTGGAGAATTTTAATTTATTTAGAAATTGTTTCTTTATTTATGAATAATAAATTTCTTGATTTATTCATTTCTTTAATATTTTTGAAAATGCTTTTCAAATCTATTAAGGAAAATTAATTAAGAAATCAATTTCTAAATAAATAATATAATGACTTTATTAATTAAATTTGAAAGTGTTTTATTTAATTTTTAAAGTAGTTTCCTTACAATTTTAGAAAATAATTTTCTAACATAATGAAAAGCAATTTCTAGATTAGAAATATTTTTCTAATTGGATTAGAATGTGTTATTTATATAGTTTTGAAAAAAAAGAGTTTTTCTAAATTATAATAAGTAAGAAGTACAATTTATTGAAAATTCTTTTCAATTAAATTTTGTTAAATGAATCAAGATAATTGGAAATAGTTTCGAGCTAGATTTAAAACATGGTTTTCAAATTAAGTTGAATTTCTATTTGGAATAGGAATTTAATTTAATTAGGAATCAATGAGTTTAATCAAATTTAATTTTCCAAGAAGTTGGAAATATTATTTTGGAATAAGAAAATCAAAGCTTGATGCTTTATGCATATAATTTGATTATGAGTGCATAAGTTAAATCCTTTATTTATATGTTTGATATATATATATATTGGATGCATGTTAAATTGTATGTTTTATACGTATGATATTTTACATACAATTTTATGATTGCTGAGACAAACAAAATTAAAATCCCTCGTTAGAATATTAAGTACACGTTAAGAACGTAATTGTTTTCATTCATTGTTATAAGAATAAACCAAAGTTCATTTTTATTGTAGGTTAGTTAAGGAAACTCAAGGCTGCTTTAACCCAAAAATTTTTAGTCCTATAATAGTGGATTCTACTTAACTAAACTTGTGTGATTTGAATGAGTAAACTCATGATCACATAAATTTAGAGGCAAGGTTAGGAATAACGTATAAGATGTGTTTCGGCAAGAATTGTCACCTAATAGATCTAGAAGTCATATAAGATGTGATTGATAAAGTTGTTATTTACCTAATTTAAGTTTAGCTAGTTTTTTTGAGCAAACTCAAGATCAAATAAATTTGAATGGGATCCTAGCCCACTAGGAAGATTAGCATAATCTTTCCGAGTAGTAGTGAGGGATATTATTTTGAATAAAATAGTGGGAGTAACCAAATACATTATTAAAGTCCTAATCTCATTTGGTAGTCATGATATAGAGTTAATTAGTTGCTTCTCATACATTTATATTTTGTTCGAAATGGAAATTACCTTGTTTAGTATAGTTGATACTAAGAGTTAGTGAACCAAATTTCTTGGACATAAGATTATGTTTGAGAACAGTTCTCAAAGTTAGAAAAGAAAGATTGTATGCCCATTATGCAATTTTGCTATAATCCCTATTAAGGATCCGGTGACAAAGTTTTAGAGATATGTCAAAATCATATAGAAGAAAAAAATGTATTGACATTTTGAGATGAATAATGTCTCATAAACTTTGATGATAACATGTAAGATGTGAGTCAACATAATGATAGCAAGATGCAAAAGGTTGCAAGAGTAGAGCAAAAAGGTATAGTACTTTTTTAGCATTGTTCCACTTAATTTAGCCTGCTAAAAGCATAATTGTGGACTACAATTAAAGGCTTTAACATAAAATGATAATAGTTATTATTAGAAGAAAATGATTTCATGACTTTTCTTGCCTATACGTGATATGATACTGAATAGATATCATATGCATTTCTAATTCATGCTTATGAGCATTTGATACTGAATTTGGATTCAATATTATTATAATGTTCAAAGCATAATAAGAAATCATTTGTTAAGTAAAAGTGGTTGATCTAATTTTATACAAATGGTTTGTATATGTTGGATCAAAGGAGACTTATGCTTAACATAACTGGTAAGAATATAAAGTTAGATAACTAAGACTATAATTTTATTCCATGTTGGTTAAATCAGCATAACGAGAATCATAAAGTTATATATGAGGATATGTGTATCCTTTTGATTATGAATCGTATAAAATTCATGAAACTTATCAAGTTGAAGAATAACCAAATCAACCTTTGGTGAAAGGATGATGATAGTATTGAATTGTTAAATTTATGCGTGCGATGTATTGGATGAAATAACAATTAATAAAAGGATAATGCTTACTAATTACATTATTTGATATAGTTATTTGTATTAAATGAAATGTGGATTTAAAATTTTAAAAAGTTCAAATTGTTTAAATCTAAGTAGAAATTAAGCATTGAGAATGTTGAAAACACTTTAATGAGATTGTTTTGGTAAGCTTTTAATTTTTGGTTATCTATAGGGTATGAGATTCTTTAGTAAATACTTTCACAATAAAATTTCATAAGAGTATAGATTTATGTAAAGAGGAAAATATAATATGAGATATTGTATAATAAAATATTATTTCTTCTATAGCTATGCCTAGTATAATGACTTACCTTCAGTAGTTCCAATTGAATCAATTAGCAAGATTTCATATTAGATATGAAATGCCAAGTCTTTGAAAGAGTCAAAGTTAATGATTTAAGGATGTGATGCCTAGTTGAAAGATATATTATCCACAAAGTTTAGAATTAAATTGTATCATAAAAGGTTATGAGATATCCAAAAGGTTGGATATAATCTTATAGACATATTGAACATAATTTTTGTTCAATGTATGGTTATAAAAGAATGGTTCTCAAGATAAGTAGTATGAGTTAGATGAAATTTGAAATGTTCAAATCTCATGACAATACATCCTATTAGAACTAGTGCCTTTATTGATACTGAAAGGCTATGGGACATTGAAAGATTGATGTGTGTTTAATTGTTTATACATTCACTCCTTAACACTTAATAATTGTTGTTGTGAAATGCTTAAGATACTCATTTTAGTGTATATTTGGTATTGGGCACAATTTGGAAGTTCAAGAGCTAAAATGTGCTAAAATCACATTTCTTGAGATGTTTTTCTTGATTTCAACCTCATTTGTCTTTATGGAACAAGAACAAGATGGATTGGGGTGAAGATGGGACAAGAAAATGCAAGAAAATGAAGTTTTCAAGATGACTTGGAAGATGCATGATCGTGTATTTACTTACAGGGCCATGCACACATAAGAAGGATGCACTTTTGTCATACCATGTATCCAACCGCCATCTATCCAACCATGTATCTTCAAGAAACTTTCATCTTTTGGTTTGCATGGTTGGATGCAGGTCATGCACCCAACCGTGCATCTTCCCAGAATCGTAGTTTTTTATATAAAGCGACATTTAAGCAGTTTAAAAGGGATGGATTGCTTTTTGAACGAAAAGGCTGACAGAGCTCCGACTTCTTGGGCATCTATGGAGGGCTAATCTTCCTTTTTTTATTCGGAGGTGAATTTGAAGTCGAGGATCCATTTAATCATATCTTCATTATGTAGCATTGAATCTCTCTCTCTTTAGGGATTGTTTATATTAATCCATGTCTATTAATTTGGGTATTCGTGTAAAGATGATATGAATGCGTTCATTAGATTGTTTTTATATATACCCATTACTAGAATCTCCAATACAATACATAATAGTTGTGTTTTGGATTCATTTGTGGCAATTAATGATGTTGAATCATTAAAGATAACTTAACATAGGTTAAATGACCTGAGCTTGTATGGATGTTACCTAGATTAATCTATTTTCCTAATTCATAATGCGGGTGTCTTACTAAATGTAGATAGCATGTTTTAGGTTGTTTGATAGCTAGGTTTAGTTAAAAAGCTTATTCTAATTAAACACAAACTAAGAGAAAATCGAGATTAACAGAGCTTGTTGTTAATCTACAATTAATAGTTTATAAGAGAGGTGTGAAAACAATAAGACAATGAATTATGTCTGATTGTGTGTAGGCTGAGATTGACTCATTCATCAATTTTTTGATTTTTTACTGTTTGATTTGATTTAATTTTTTTAGTTTAAATTTGGTTCCACTGTCAAGGAATGTGGTGCTTTAGTTTTAGTTTTGGATTTCAATTGATGCTTTGTATATATTTGCTTATAATTAGTTTTTTCATTTATTTCTTGATCTTTTCACTTGTTTTTGTATAAAAAGGACACATTGAAGGGAGTGTGTCACTAGTGGACATTGTTAATGCTATTAGTGGAAAATTTTCCTATAACCCATATACCCAATTCTATAACCAAGTTTTGAGTGATCATAAGAACTTTAATTATGAAGGGGATAGCTAGCAAAACTACTTCCTAGATGGGCTGCAGGATGCACATCAATTCCCGGATAGACCAGAAGACTCTTATTTCAACTCAAGTACATCTCTGGAAGACTTAGTTATGTCTCTTGCTACTACAACTCTACAATTTCATCAGGATGTGATACAATTCCAGCAAGATAAAAGGTCTAGAATCCAAAACTTGGTAAGCCAGATGGTTCAGCTGATGGTAGCTATCAACTTCCTATAATCACAAAGCGAAGAGATGCAACCATCTCAACCTGAGGTGAATCTAAGGAATGTTAGTGCGGAAACCTTATATAGTGGAAAGGAGTTTAAGAATCTTGAGATGACTACCCGAAGGGATTGCTTGTGAAGAAGAAATTGAGAAGGAGCTTGAAGGAGAAAGGAATATATCATTTAGCTTAAAGGTGAGTACTCAATCCCTAATTATTGTTAAGACTAACCTTTCACCTTTACCTAGCAGACTGGAGAAATTAAACAAAGAGCAAAACGGTGAAAAGATGTTGTAGATTTTTCAACAATGTAGGGATTCAGTAGAGAATAAAAGGTTGAAGATAGGGAAGACGCTGAATATGAGTGTGGTCATCAACTCAGGCCCTATCTTAAAGAACCTCAAGTGGAAAAGACAGAAGTTATGACACCTGAAGATCATAATTTTATCACGTGATGAGAAAAATAAGGAATCGAGCCAGTGACAATAAACAAAGGCGCTGCTTGGGAGGCTACCTAAGGGAAGTTTGTTTCTTGTCCTTTACAATTTTGCATTTGTTAGGATTATAAATGTGCTTTTATGTTGTTTGTTTCTTATATGCATCTGTGTTTTTAAGTTTATTTATTTTTACGTGTTTTTAAGTTTTCAAACAAAAAGAGAGTGAATCAAACAAACAATTTCTTTTTTTCTATTGCTTATTGGACTATGTTGTCATAATTAGAGAGTGAACTGACTAGAAAAATTTATGGCAACTTGAGCATGTATTTTTACTCTTATGATTGGTCAATATAAATTATCTTTAAAAGAGTAGTGACTAGTGGTAGACACAAGTCAGTGATATTTTGAGCCTTTATTGACTCACATATCCATATCAATCTTATTGTCTTTTGATCATATGTGACCTTTATGATATGTACATCCTGACTTTGCTTTGAATTTCTATTTGAGACCACATTGTTATTACTTGCATTAACATAAAAATGAGATAGGCACTCTTTGTTTTATGAGCTACCTATTGATATGATTTTTCCTTTTGTTAAGCTCTCTTGAGCTTTATTTGCCTTTTCTTTTTATGCTAACTACATTACATACCTTAAACCTAACCAAATGTCCTACCTAAGCCTTAAAGCTAGTAGAGCATTTGTTGATTATTGATGATTATAGATGCACAAAAGTATAGGTGTAGGGGTGTGCTTATACGTGGGTTGGTTATAATTGTTAAAATGTCACTTTATCTATTATCAATGAATTCCAAAAGTTGACGTAGCTTCTTCCAATTTTTATTAGAAAAAAGAGCGAAAGAAAAAGAAAAAGAAAAGAAAAGAAAGAAAAATATGTTTAAATAAAAATATCAAAGAGGAAATGCATTTATTTTGCAAAGTTATTCATTAATAGTCTTTCCTCCTAAAGTTGTATAGAATGGGCGATTTAAGTATGATGCATATGAGGTAGATGTTGTTTCGAAGGATCACCACTTATGGTTATAATGTGTTGGTTGTCATCAATTGTATGATTTATTCCTTTTAATTCCTAATTCTTCATGAGGGTTGTCGTGTGAGAACTTGAATGCTATGAAACATAGTTTTTGCATTCATTATAGCTAATAGTGCCCAATTTTGGGTGAATGTTAGTTTTTGTGCTTGATATTACATTGAGTGTTACTCTTGCTTCACTCTCTTTGTTGGCTTTTGTGCTACATTACCCAAATACATCTCACTTTAACCTTTGCCTACATTACAACCTTAGAAAAGTCTTTTTATTCATGATTATTCATGTGAATTTTAGTGGTGAAGAAATGAAATGATATGCAAAGTTATGGCATGTCATGGTTATGAATGGTGTTTTGAGTGTACCCATGAATCCATGATACTTAAACACATTTTGTCAACGTCTACCCCTTGATTGCTGAATTTCTGAAGAAAATGATAGTTGATTTATCATGAGTAAAGGCATTGAATGTTGAGTCTTGCTATAATTTTGAATTTTATTTCTCTTTACTTATGGCTATCTTTTTATGGGAAATATGGAAATTGTGAAAATGTTTTGTTTTATGACTTTGATTTTGTTGTCTTACCCGAGGACGGTCAAAAGCTGAGGGAATTGGATTTGTGCTTTATTGTTTATACATTCATTCCTTACACTTATTGATTATTGTTATGAAATGCTTAAGATACTCATTTTAGTTCGTATTTGGTATTAGGCATAATTTGGAAGTTCAAAAGTTAAAATGAGTTAAAAGCATATTCCTTGAGATGCTTATCTTGATTTCAAACTCATTTGTCTTTGTGGAATAAGACGGAGACAAATTGGGATAAAGATGGGATAAGAAAATGCAAAACATGAAGTTTTCAAGATGACTTAGAAGACGCATGGTTGTGTATCTACTTATACTATCGTGTACACATAAGAAGGATGCACTTTTGACATACACATTTGGATACATGACCGAGTATCCAACCGTGTATGTCAAAAGTGCATCCTTCTTATAGATATAGTATCCAACTGTGTATCTTCACAAAACTTTCTTGTTTTGGTTTGTACGATTGGATGTACGGTCGTGTACCCAACCGTGCATCTTCCTAGAACCCTATTTTTTCATATAAAGCAACATTTGAGCAGCTTAGAGTGGATGGATCATTTTTGGAACAAAAAGGGTGATAGAACTCATACTTCTTGGGCATTCGTGGAGGGTTAATCTTCCTTTTTTCGATTCGAAGGTTAAATCGAATATGAGGATGGAATTTGAGCATATCTTCATTATGTAGTGATGAATCTCTTTCTCTTTAGGGATTGTTTATATTATTCTATGTCTATTGTTTGGGTATTTGTGTAAGGATGATCTGAATGCTCTATTATATTGTTTTTATATAAACCCATTGCTAGAATCTCAAATACAATATTTAATAGTTATGTTTTGGATTTATTTGTGGCAACTATTGGTGTTTAATCATTAGAGATAACGTAAAATAGGTTAAATGACCTGAGCATGTGTGGTTGTTGCCTAGATTAATCTATTTTCCTTATTCATAATGCAACTGTCCTACTAAATGTAGAGAGTTTGTTTTAGGTTATTCGATAGCTATGTTTAGTTAATAACTTGTTTTACTTAAACACGACTTAAGGGAAAACCAAGGTTAACGAAGCTTGTTGTTAACCTACAATTAATAGTTTCTAAAAGAGGTGTGAAAACAACAATTCATTGAAGTATGTTTAATTGTGTGTAGGCTGAGATTGATCTGAGAATCGGATTCCAAACTCATTCATCAATTTTATCATTTTCTCACTGTTTAATTTGAATTACTTTTGTTAGTTCAACTTTTCTTTATTTTGTCTTTTAATTCCAACCAAAACCCCCTATATCCTAAATATTGATTCCTTTCATTACAAAAGCTTTGCACACACTCTTTGTAGATACAATCCCTACTCACCACTACTATAAAATTAGTTGTGCAGAGTTAGGTTTATTTTATGATGCATTCTACACATATAAAAAAAGATTCATTTTCATGATGAATTTAAAGAATTTGTTTTGGAAATGATTGTGAATTTATCATGTCTACAAGAAGGTTGATAGGAGTATAGTTGTCCTCTTTAGTGGGAGTATATAGAGACATATTGCTCATAGAGAATAATAATTCTAATTTTCAATTGTTAAAAACATAATTGTCTAAAAACAACTCTTGTTGGATATGAAAAGATAACAACTTAATTTTGGAAATTAGATCTATAGAGATAGATTGGAAATTGTTCAGTTATTCTAAGTCCAAGTACATAAATAATGTACTAAAGATGTTTGGTATTTGAGATATCAGATACCTGTGAAGTATTAAAGATATTCATTATTCTATATATGAGTTAATATTTAAATTCCAGGAGATAAGGATATTTACTTTAAAAGTAAAACCTAATTAAGGTTTATTGTTTTTAAAATAATATCATTTTAGATTGGAAAGTTTCCAGTATAACAACAATTGTTAATTAAGCCATAATGCATTTTTTTTCATTTAATGGAAATGATTAATTAGATCAATAAGTTCTTTGGTGAACTTGATATAGTTCCTTACATTGTTTAAGACAGTTCATAACAGTGGAATATTAGAGCTATTGGGCATGTAAAAGGAGCTAAGGTCTCATAAAAGATCCAAAGATGTATTTAGGTAAAATTTTCTTAATTATGATGATAATTAAGATGAAAATTGTAAGAGTTAAGCACTATAGAGAATCTTGTAAAATTCTCTCATTAGACCATTGTCTTAGTAGTAGCATAATTGTCATATGATGATATAATATGAGATACTCAAATGATTGGCTTAATGTAAGTAGGAGATTATTAGTTTATGCCCTACAACCAATCGATTGGTTATAGTTTAGTGATAAAATAATTTGTTGACAGAATAGGAATGTATATAATTAGGATCCTCCCATTATTATTCTTCCTTAATTAGTTCTTCCTAATTAG
>JANKOE010000002.1:50181927-50198352 GCA_026284465.1 Erythroxylum citrifolium | reverse complement strand
TTCAATTCTGAAATTGAAAGTCTTAGGGGCTAAATTGAAATTCAGTTCCTTCATAAGACTTGTAGCCCCATGTCTCTATTTTATTTTGTCTCAAGAATCAACTCAATCGGATCTCCACAGATCAAGAATTTCTCAAAAGACTGAACCATGTTCATAAAATTTCCCAACTCACTTTAATTAAAATCAATCACCTTCAATTTAATCTAAAAAATTCATAAATTTCCCATGAAGACGTAGATAATTGTCTTAGGAATTCAACGCTTCAAAAATCAAGTCAATCGGATGTCGGACGGAAAAGATATTAGCAAAAGAGTAGAGATAAATCGGATCAGAAAAATGACCCGGTCGCATCACACTCGCGACGTGCGCGAGAGACCGCGGTGCTCGCGGTCGCAAAAGCTCGCGACCGCGAGTCCAAACGAAAAAACCCAGCTCGCGATAGCGAGCCTCTTTGAAATTTTCTTTTCTTTTAAAATACAGAATTTTCAAAAAATTCCTAACTTATCACTCAAAACTCCAAAAATTACAAAATTGGTATCAATTTAAAAATAAAAGGAAGCCCTACAACTTCCATGAAAGACTTGAAGGTAAAATCAAACTCTAACTAAATCAATTTTTCAGTCAAAGATTCAGCCAGCTAATGTGCCATCCTATATCACATCCAAACTTTCAAATTCTATATCTTCCAATTCTCACATCCAAAAATAACTTACTTTATAGCGTTGGAAAGATTGAAAGACAAGCTACAACTTTCCTGTAGACCACTTATTCTAATTCAGACCACATCAGTACGGCGATTGGCCTTAAAACATAGTACACGCAAACTTACTCTATGAACTTTTCCAAACACAAGCAACTTACACTTAACTTCGAAAAATCATAGCTTTCGATCCCGATATCGAAAACTATCATACTTCATGGCGACAGAAAGTTTTCAACAGAAGCTACAATTTTCATGAAGATCATTTTCTCAATTTCTGTCTAAATCAAAAAGTTAACTATTCATCCTAAAAAGTCAAACTTTCTTAATTCTTCAAAATTTAACACTTTCACTAATCATTTCTTGCTTTTCAACTTCCATTTCAATCATCTCATTCACTTAAACTTTCATAACCAAAACTATTCTACTCAAATATCAAAGTCATCAAAACCAATCGATTTCTTTTCTCATCAATTTTCTCAAGGCACAATAACATTTATAACACAATTCATATACAAAAACACTCATTTAATTTCATTTTAATATTTCTAATTTCTATCAAAAGTTCGAGGTCCAACATTTAGTGATTAATCACCATCCATTTTTGTCTTTTTATCTGAGCTATCAATTAATCCCCATTCTTATTTGATCTAGAAAACAATTATCATGCAATTTTGTGTTTGTTCTCAATCTAGCTTTCAATCCTCATCCAATTTTTTAATGATTCTTAATTTATCAATTAACAATTGTCTTAATTTGTCATTGTTTATGATTTCTATCGATCTACCATTATCTAGCTTTTATCTTATTATGACAAACAATCATTTTCCAACGTTAATTTTTCTTTACTAATAACCAATCTTTAGTTAATATTATCTTTAGTTATAACTTGAACCTTTGCTTCTTAATTGAGTGATCAATTATCATTGATTATATCTTTCATTTTCAACTCAATAATTAATTATTGATCATTATTTTCCATAGATTCATAATGTATTTATCACCTTAATCCCTAAGTTGATATTTTTCTACCGTCATTTCACAACAAAATTTGTATTAAAAAAATGTTGCTAGAAATTTTTTTTTAAATCATCATTTACTTAACAATTGTTATGAAAATTCAATCTTATGTGTTGGTAAGTAAATGGCACAACATAAGGGGTGACTTATGTGTACACAATTGTTTTCTATTTGAAATATAATCAATGAATTATTTTTTAAAAAATGACTATAGAAAATTTATAAAAGACAACCACAAAGCAAACATAATAATGATAAAAGAGAGTAAGGGAAAGAGAGAGATAAAACTAATTTATAGTTCGATTAAACAATTCTTTATCTATGTCCACTTTCTAAGCTCCATTTGGGAATTAGTATCATCTTCTTTCATTAGGTGAAGAGGAATCATCGATAAAGTAATTCCATTTGGGAATTAGTTATGTCTAGTGTTAGAAAACACCATCAATTAGTCGAACCCAACCCACCCTTCGACTAACTAATGCACCATTGGCTGGCACATTGATTGGCCAAACTACTATTTGAAGTGTAACTCCAAGAAAGCATACATACTATCCATTTTTAATACCCCACTACTTAGCTGATACAAATCCTTTAGCTAGCCTATTTCCTATATTAAAATAAGAAATTCAAGGGTTGCAAGAAATTTTCACTGATAGCACTAGAAGTGGAGTGTCTTATTCTTCTTATATTTACTTGATCCTCAATCGTATTACCTTGAAGTTCACTTGAATTATATATATGCTCTTACTTCTTCATATTATTCATCCTTTGATTACATAACTAATCAATTGGATTCTTTGCTCACTTTACCTTTTTTATTAAACTTATATTTTCAAATAGTATTTAATTTCATTATAATTGAGCTAGTAATAACATTACAAGTAAGTTCATTAATTGTAATATATTTTATTATCATAGAATGGATCAGCTCATAAAAATAACTGATAATAGAAAGGGGCAATTGTCAATACCTATTTTTGTCTAGTTATTTTACATATGCTTATTTTATTTTATTTTATTTTATTATCTTTAGTTAATATTTATTTAATGTTTATTTTTAACTTTTTTAGAAATTACATCTTATTAAATTCAATTTGGTTGTAGTTAGAAAAAAGTATCCATTTAGGTTTAATCGTATTTGATTGTGTTCAATTAGTTTTACTTCATGTTCAATTGAATTTTTTATTAGATCCTTTTTATATCAAATTTGATCATGTTAGTTTTAATCACATTTGAACATCTCTAATTTGACTTGATTACTAAACGTTTAAATCTAATTAACTTTCAATTAAGGCTAATTAACCTTAAGAGTTTTTATTATCTTTTGATTAAAATTCAAATATTTTAATTTTGAGATATTTAGGATCAAACTTCTTTTCCTATTTTGGTTGATTAGGTTTAATTAGAACTAATAAAAATGAAAAAAGGGCAAATGTGGAAAAAAAAGAGAGGGAGAGGGAGAGAAGAGATAAAGGCAAATGACTAGCTCTAATAATTTGGGCACTTACTAAATTCTAGTTCTTAAAGGGAAATATAAAAGGAAAAACTTTTAGGTAACAATAATTATAAAAATAAATAAAAATTACACAATTTAGGATTTTGTTTGATTCTTTTTTTATTTTTACTTTTATTTTTTAATCCACTAAAATAACTTAATTAATTGAGTTTTTAATTTCTGTTTTTTGTTGTAGTTATTCTAACTTTTATAATTTATGAAAATCATAAAAAATAATTTTTTGTTTTCATTTTTGTCATAATGTAATTAACCATTAATTAAATATGTACTATTTAATTAGTTAATATTAATTTATAACAAGAATTATAAGTAATATAATCTATTTATTTTAATTTTATAACTACTTTAGAATTTAGTAAATTAAAACAATTTCAAAAATAAAAATAATTTCAGAATTTATCAATGTTTTAAAAACCAAACCGGATATCAAACTAGTCTAAGGAAAGATTTAAGGTTTAAAGGTTCAACCGGTAGTGAACTGCTATAAAATTTGTATACAATAAATAAAAACTAAAATTTATAAGAATAAGTAAGAACAAAATATTTTATTGAAATAAAAAAATACATCAATGTCTATTATTATATAATGAAATAATAAATAAATAAATATGAATCTAATATAAAACTTAAACTAAAATTAAAAATTAAAATTGTATTTGTGAAGGAGGTTGTGTATCATCATTGTCAAAAGTTTCAAATTCTCCAACGTTATTTAAAGACTCGTAAATTACGCTTTTATCTAAAATATTTGTATCAATTTCTTCAACTGCAATTAAATAAATTATATATTAGTAATGTATAAAATTAGTATCAAACTTGTAATACATTACGCTTTTAGCTTGTCACACTTTGTCGGCTAGAGTTACGTATTACAAACCGCGATCTATGCCATCAAGTTTAGTCTTACTTCTTAGGCTTAACCGTCCAAAGGTGATCTATCTGTCGGCTTAAAGCATCACCATCAAGCATGTTTATACTTATTAAAAAAGCGTCCAGTAGATACACTATAATTAAGTTGTCAATCAAGAAAAGTTAAAAGTACATATATGACAACCCTATTCTATTAATTAGATCGATTTTGTTACAATACTAAAACATATTAAATTATATTGCACAAAAGATATTATAACACGGTCAGGTCAAAATGAAGGGCTAAAAAAGCCACATTCTAGAGTTACATAGTTGTCGAGTTTGAAGGCCTGTAATTTGACATTACGCTTCAAGCTGGCTTGTCTCAGCTCCTGTTTGGTTCAAATTTTGGAGACTGTAAAAGTACTTTTTTCCACCGCAAAAGCTGTTTTAAGAAGAAAGTGGACGTTTGGCTGCAAACTTCAAAAGCATTTTTAAAATAGAAATAGCTTTTGAAAAAGCTAAATTACAACTTTTTTAAAAGTTAAAATTTAGAGCTTTTCAAAAAAGTCCAAATTTTAACTTTTCTGAAAAGCTCTTTTTCTTCGTTTTCCGTCAGTTACGTAAAGAAGACCTCACCAAAATAGTGTATTTTATGTTTCTCTGTACCATTAGCCGTCTTCTTTCTTCTGCTAGTGTCTTTTCTATTTCTCTATACTATTAGCCGTCTTCTTTCTTCTGCTCGTCGTTGCCTTTCATCTTCTCAGGTTAGTTTTTTGATATTTTTATTTGTCCTGGATGTTTTTTTTCTTACGCGCAGACGTCGATCGTCTACGAGGTCTGCGTTGCTCAACGCCGACCACACGTCTGCGTTGGTCTGCGTTGAACAACGCAGACCACACATCTGCCTATCTGGGTTGTTCAACGCAGATAGGCAGATGACCGTTGAACACTATTAGCCATTTGAACAAATTCCTTTCAAAGTTCAACCTCAATAATGCTAAAGCACTCAACCTCTCTATTAAAAAGAGTTTACTGGTGAATAAGACGATCAAAGATACAAAGATTATCTATATTAAAAACACACGATCAAAGATGCAAAGATTATCTATATTTTATTTATTTTGAATTATTTATTTATTTTAAAGCATCTTTGACACAAATTTTAATGGGGAATTCATGGTGTATATTGTAGATATTATCTTATATACATTGTACTTTGTATATTGGTATATTTTAAAAATTATTTCCTACAACATTATACCTTGTATATTGGTATGCTTTAAATTATTTCCTATAACATTTTACTTTATATATTGGTATATTTTAAAAATTATTTAGCATAAATAATTTTATTGTAAAATAAAAAATAGTTAAAATTAATAAAAGTATTTTTTATTTTTAAGTTGCCAAACAGTTTATTGTATGAAGTTCTTTTTAAAAAGCTGTTTTTTTAATTGACAGCCAAACAGTCAACTAGCTTTTAAAAAAAATCATTTTCAGAAAAGCTCTACTGACAAAAGCTCTACTGATAAAAGCTCTACTGACAAAAGCTCTACCAAACAGACCCTTAGTCCGACCTTACACCGACAACAGACCCCGCAAGTGTAAATACAAGTTAATGTGCCACAGCCCCGATCATCTACACAATTCTAAACATGGCTTCTTCACTTAACAATTACTTTGTCTGTTGTCTCCTCCTCTTCTTTTCTACGGAGTCCATTAATGCTCAACAATCTTTTCGTCCCAAGGCTTTAGTCCTTCCAGTTTCCAAAGATGCTATCACCATTCAATACATTACCAAGATAGAACAACGAACCCCTTTATTGCCTATCAACCTCGCTGTTGATCTCGTGGGCTAGTTCTTATGGGTCAATTGCGACCGAAATTATGTGTCAACAACGTACCAGCCAGCACGTTGTCGTTCTGCTTTGTGCTCATTGGATGGAGCCAGTGGCTGTGGTGACTGTTTCTCATCACCCAAAATCGGGCTGTAATAACAATACTTGCGGCGTCATCCCCGACAACACCGTGACAGGCACCGCAGATGGCCAGAAATGGAAGATGACGGCGAGATCTGGTGAAGATGGACAGAAATGGCGAAGATGATAGAGAGAAAGCTGATTTTGTTGCGATGAAAAATGAGAAGAAAGAAGATGGTGGAGGCGACGAGAGAGTTTCATTCGTGACTAAATCTGAAGTTTAGGTTATTATATAACTAGTTTGACCGGTTTGTTGAAAAATCGGCTCGTTTTTATATATTGTTAATTGGAACCGAGCCGCACAATTGGCCGATTCAAAATATTTCTAGCCGGACCGATTCGTCTGGTTCAGTTTTTAAAATCTTGAAATTTATAATTATTTAATCAATAAATTTAAATTTTAAAATATCTTTAAAATACATAAAATTGAAAATATTTTATAAATCTATCAATAACTTAAATGTATTAATAAAAATATAATTTTAAAAATACATTTTTACATATTTTTATTTATATATTATTTATTAAATATGATAAATATTTATTAACAAATATTATATAATTGATTAAAATAAAATTATTTTATAAAATTAGTTTTCAAAGTTTGATTCGATGATACAAATTCCTTTATGTACCGGCCAGTACTGATCAGACTATGAAACGTTACCGTCCCTTTTGGTACCAGTCTTGGGTATCGATTGATATCAGAGGTTTCGGTCGATATTTAAAATACTGGTAACGTATCGGATGGTACCGTTAATTTTGAAAAGTTTAGACTAAATAGCAAAAAAAAATTAATAAAATCAACCACCCTACTCTGACACTCACCTCTTTGCTCTCTCTGTCTCTCACCTCTCTTTGTCTAACCGCTACTCGTCACCGCTGTCCTCCATAGTGACGCCAACGCACCCTCCCCCCTGGATGCTAGTTTGTCTACCTCCCTCTCCACCAATCACCACTACGACTCTCCTTCATTCCTTCTCCTCCTCGGCTTCGCCTGTTGCTGTCCACCTCTACCTGCTGCTGTCCACATCCAACTTTGTCCACCTCCATTATTTTTGCTTGCTCCTGCTCGTCTTATACAAAAGCCAGATTTGGTTTTCACCTGACTCGAGTCTGACCCACCAAAAACCCAAGCTGACCTATTCAATTTGAGATATTTTTGGGTGTGTTTAGATTTTTCTACTCTTAAAATTGAATTGCATTTGTGAATTGTAATTGTGAGGTTATGCATGGTTGGAACTTGGCGAATTTTGTGAATGGTTGGAGGAACTTAGAATTGAATTGTTATGAATGGGTGGATTTGGAATTGAATGAAATGTAAGAAGTGTATTGTTTACCTATTTGGTTTGGAAGTTCATAAGTCACTGAAGCCGTGAGCCATTTGGATTTGGAATTTGGGTTGGTTTATTACAATTTACAATTACAAACTAAATTATAAATAAATTAGATAACAAATTAAATCGAATTACGCCTATCTATATAATTTTATTTTGATTAGAATTATTTTGGTTGGTTTAAATGTTTAAAAATAAAAGCTTTTTAACAATATTAAACCTTTTTTAAGATTGAATGCAACATTTATATCATCATTAAAACACATATGAAAATATTTTATACATCAATGATTCAATAGCATGAAATTTGCAATTATTTTGAGTCTTTAACTCAATTTCGAATCTTTATCTAAAATATACCTTTGTTTAATTAAAAAATGAAGCAATAATATAACTATAAGTTTAATAGTAGTTTCATATCACTAAAATTCTTATTAAAGAAATATTAATTAGCACAATTTGTAGCAAGTAAACTATAAATTATAATTCAAGGTAGTTTTTTTTAACCTTTATGCATTGTTTTCCTAGGTTTAGCTTAATTTATTTTATATTAACTAAAATTTTGGTGAATACATATAAAATAACTAAATTTTTAGTTTTTTACTTGTTGAATTGTGTTGAATAAAATTGAATTGTTTTGGATGAAATTAAATTGTATATAATGTTATCATATAAAATGAGTTATATCACATATGATAGACGTGTGTATTGTATAATTGTGTATGTTAAATACGTGAATTGTTGGTTTTTGACTTATTGATGAATTGTGTTAGATAAAAATGAATGAAATTGAATTGTGTGTGATGTAATCATGCAAAAGAGTTATATAACATATAATGGACATATGTATTGTGTAATTGTGTATGTTAAATATTTGAATTGTTGGTTTTCCACTTATTGATGAATTGTGTTAGATAAAATTGAATTGTGTTATAACAAATTGAATTGTGTATGATGTAATCATACAAAATGAGTTATATTACATATGATGGACATGCATATTCTGTAACTGTGTATGTTGAATACTTGAATTGTTGATTTTTGACTTATCAATGAATTGTGTTAGATAAAATTGAATTGTCTATGATGTAATCATACAAAATAAGTTACATTACATATGATGAACATGCGCATTGTGTAATTGTGTATGTTAAATGCTTTAATTGTTAGTTTTTGACTTATTGATGAATTGTGTTGGATGAAATTGAATTTTGTACGATGTCATCATACACATTAAGCTATATTATATAAAATGGACATTAGTATTGTGTAATGAAATTATGGGTTCTTTATTTTGATATATGTCTTCATTTATTGTTATAGATAAATGAAAGAAGGTTTAAGTACTGCGGATCAAACCGCTTCGGGAAGCTACAATGATCTAGCTTGGGTTTATGTTGCATTGGTCTCGAGTGTGAAGAACTATACTTTTTGCTTATTTTGTAACAAGCATTTGAAAGGTAGAAAAATCAGCCGATTAAAGAAGTATTTAGTTGAGGTTAAGAGAGATGTGGAACCTTGTAAAAAAGTAAGCCATGATGTAAAGCGGCAAATAAAAACTTTGCTTGAAGAATATCAACACAAGAAAGATAGAAGGGAGAGACTGAATTATCAAATTGATAGTGGAAATTCATTTGCTAGTTTTTATGATCATTATGAAAATGTTGAAGGTAGTAGTGGTAGTATTCCAACTCAGGCCTAGCAAGAAGTGAATGTTACACCTAAACTTGATGGTAGTAAAAGAAGATGGCAAATGTCAAATTTTTTTACACCACAAACAACTCCTAGAGCTCATCCTTATTTGTAGTGTCATGCAATCAAGAGATGTGGCTCACAATGTTGATATGACAATGGTTAGATGGTGGAAAGATACAAGTGTAGCATTCAATGCTTCCCAATCATACTATTATCAGCTTATGGTGGATGTTATAGGCTCTTATGGTCTGGGATACAAAGCTTCTTCAATTCATGACTATAGAGGTAAACTTTTAAGTTTCTTAGTTTCTGAAATTAAAAGTTATTTGGAAGAGAGAAGAGTGGATTGGGCTACTTATGAGTGTTCAATCATGTGTGATGGTTGGACAAATAGGAGACATCAGTCTATTATAAATTTTTTGGTTTATTCTACAAATGGCTCAATATTTTTCAAGTCTATTGATGCATCTGGCCTTATTAGGAATACTGATACTTTATTTGAGATATTCGATGAAGTCGTGAATGAAGTAGGGCTCAGTTCACTACTAACAATGATTCCGCTTATAAAGCGGTAGGAAGAATGTTACAAAACAAGTATAATTCTTTTTTTACTCTTTTTTTATTCTTTGTGTTGCACATTGCATTGACCTAATGCTAGAAAATATACGAGATGTTACGTATTTTCTATTATTGATGAGACTGTGCAAAAAGTTTAAAAGGTGACCAAGTTCATCTATAATCATGCATAGGTGTTGAATTTAATGAGAAATGAATTTACCAGTGGAAGGAATTTGTATCATCCTATTGTGACAAGATTTGTAATGAATTTCTTATCACTTCATGTTTTGTTAAGATGAAGAAAGAGTTAAGACAAATATTTACAAGTAATAACTGGGTTGCATCTTAGCATGCTCGATCTAATGCTGGATTGGAGGTTTCTAGAATTATATTGGAAGATAGTGAATTTTGGTCTCAATACCAATTTGTTATTTGAGTTTATAAACCTTTGGTGAGAGTGTTTCACTTAGATGATAGTGAATAAAAGGCAACAATGGGTTTTTTTTAATGACATAGAGAGGGTAAAGAAAGCAATCAAGCCCAATTTGAAACATATGCCTTCTTTGTAGACATCGTATCTTGCAGTCATTAATGAGAGATGAGAAAGACAACTTTCTTTTACGTTATTTGTAGCTAGAGAATTTTTGAATCCTAGTATCTATTTCAAACCAAACTTTACACATAAAACTAAAATTAATAGGAGAATGTTATTAACTATTACAAAAATTGTTGTCCATGACATGATGCAAGAACTTTTGAGCTTACAAATGGAGCTTTATAAGAAGTTTTCTGGGGATTTTGGGATGTCGATTACTATTCAATAAAGAGCAAAACTTTCTCCAGGTATTAGTTGTTTCCTTTTTTTTACTTGTTGAAAATTAATTATCACTTTATTTTGTTTATAATACTACTTTTGTTATCTTACGACTTACAATTTTTTGGTGGGATCAATTCGGAAGTGATGTTCCAAAATTGCAAAGTTTGCAATTCATATTTTAAGTTAATATGTGAGTGCAATAGGCTATGAACAAAACTAGAGCACATTTGAATTCATCCATTCCAAGAAATGGTGCATTGAATTTAAATAATGATGATGATGAGGCTCCTCTCAATGATGAAGATTTGTATTAAATGATAATTGAGGTCAGTGTAGTTACAGCGGGTATTCTTCCGTAGATGATTAAATAAAGTTCCAGAATTTCAGGTTTTTGTTTTTCTTCTTCTTTTAATTTTACTTATATTTGATAAATATGTTAAATTATATATATATAATGTAATTATAAATGTTTTTGTTTCAGTTTTCACTTCAACTTGGTTGTTTCCTCATCACGAACTCTTGTCATAAATTGTAATAGTTTGAGAGTTAAGAATATTTATTATTCTTTTTATTTAATGTTTTTTTTACATCAAATGGAAAGCTTCATTAAAAGCAATTGTCCGCTGCTAAAGAAGAAGAAATACAAACAGGGAATGATAAATCCCAATAAATAAGACCTGACGTTGAACTAGCATTCCTCGCAAGAATATGCGCAGCACAGTTCGCAGATCTTTTACAAAACCCAAAATGAACATCATTTATGGAATTACTAAGAAATATGCAATCATTAACAATAAAATTCACTTTCGACCGATTGCGACTATTGGATAAGTGACTCTGAATAACCAATTGCGAATCTGATTCAATGATAATGGAGTGTAGATTTTTTGTTTTAACCTAGCTTAATGCTTCACGAATACCCATAGCCTCTACTGTTGACGGATCCAAAACTCTCGAAAACATATTACTACCAGCGGCTATACAAATACCATTACTGTTCCGAACAACAAAACCAACACCTGTCTGCTTCGACTCTTTAAAAATAGCAGCATCAGTGTTAATTTTGATATTACCAGCTGGTGGTTTCTGCCATACCTGGGGAATGTCAGTGGCGTTATTTGCAGCTGCAGATTGACATCTCCTAGCGCTATTCCAATTCCTCAACATTGAACGGGCTAGAAAGAGTATAGCCTGAGCTGAATGCTGAAGGCCATTGCAAATCAAATCATTCCTATTCTTCCACAAAGCCCAACAAATAGAGATAGCCAAACACTGATCATCTCCAGTATAATTATGTGCAACAAAAGAAAACCAAGCAGGCGTCTCAACAGAGTTAGCATGAAATAAACCCAAATGAGAAATAGACCACACCTCCTTAGCACGACAGCACTCTAATAATATGTGTGAAACAAATTCAGGCCCAATACCACAAATAGGACACAAAAGAGAAATCTCCACACCTTTATGTACAAGGAGAGTACGAACAAGCAAACAAGCATTTAACGAACGCCAAAAGAAAGTTTTCATCTTAGCAGGAATAGGTAAAGACCAAAACTTCTTCCAAAGAGGAGAAGGATGAACCTAATGTAACCCTCGAGGAATGGCATGTATAGCACGATAAGCATTCTTAACTGAATATACTCCTTTCTTATAAAGAGCCCAAACCCAATCATCAATACTTCGATGTAAGCTCAGAGGAATCTGGAGAATTAAATCTCTATATCGCTCATTAAACAAAGCTGAGATTAAGGACAAATTCTATTGTTTGAGATCTTGAGAAATCAAATCCGACACTTTAAGAGTTAGCCGAGCATCATCTAGAACGAAAGTGACGTAAGGATTCTCCTCATCTGGCAGCCAAGGATCAGAACAAACACAAATCGTACTCCCATTTCCAACACGTTTCTGACATCCTTTTTTAACAAAATCATTGCTAGAAAAAATACTACTCCAAGTATAACTAGGATTAGTAACTCTTTTTGCATTCCAGACTGTGCTTCGCGAAAAGTAATGGGCTTTAAGAACTCTAGCAACCAAAGAAGAAGTATCAGTCAACAACCGCCAAAATTGTTTTCCAAGCAAAGCCATATTAAAATAATGAAAAGTCCGAAAACCCATCCCCCCGAGATGTTTCAGCCAACACATTTTCTCTCACGCCATCCAAGGAATACCTCGCTTTTGTCTTAAATTCGTACCCCACTAAAAGGAATTCAACATCGTCTCAACCTTCTTACAAAAACCCACAGGAAATTTAAAAACCCACAGGCAATGCTAAACTCTTTGAATCAAGTTACATCTATTGTTGTATTCATTTTCTTGTTCAATCTTGCTTGCTTTTGTTTTCTTATTCTTGAGTCTTTGATTTTTCAATATATTGTTCCTTATGCTCTTCTTTTCTCTTTAGCCAAAATTACATCGTTGTTGTATTAATCTATTTTCCTTTAGTTTGAGTCATATTAGTTATATAAAAACAATTGCTTGTCTTTAATTGTTGCACAAATATGTTTCACTAAAAAATTGCAAGATTTTGCTTATCTTTAATTGTTGCACATGTTTTTGATGTTAACCCTCCCATTTGGATCAAATTTTCTATTATCATCCTTAGATTCTTTCCTTTTACGTTCTTTCTTTCGTAACCATTTTTATCCATAATTCTTCTTTCCATATTTGTGCATTATTTCCTTTTATCCTCTTTCCTTCTATAATCATTTTTTTGGCTTAATTCTTATTTATTTATTCGTGCTTTATTTTCTTTCCTTCTGTAATCATTTTCAACCTCAGCTTTACTTTCTTTATTCTTTCTTAAGTCTCTTTTCTTTCTTTCTTTTTATAGACGTCTAATATTACCTAATTCTTTTAGTTCTACTTTTCTTATCTCCTTGCTTAAATTTCTTTCTATTATTTTTTCACCTTTCTTGTTGACATAGAATTCAAGGTAATTAAGTTTGAATCACTGTACGTGTTCTAGTTGAGATCATTGATCAGGTTTCTAGTTAAAGGGCTTCTAACAGAAAGTTTTATTTGAAAAATTAAAATTTATTGAAATATAAACATACAAGTCCAAGATGCTTCCCTTACATCTAGGAAAAGCTAAAGCAACAACATTAGAAAATCTATGGAACAACGAAATGACACCATGATAATTACTTATACAAGCTAATACTTAAATGAAAACATAAGTGTAGAAGCAGACAAAAGCTTTATCATTCATGATCTTCCTTTAAAGGGTAAAGAAACCCAATTCATCTAAAGGGGACTCCAGAAGCTTCCAAATTAGGGTATAGCCATCGGGTGTCTTCTTCATCCCCGTGTTGATGATTTCAATCGAGGTAAGAATTCTTATCTTGAATCATGCTTCTTCTTCTTCTTGATCACTGGTCTTCTTATTTCGGGTAGAAGTGTTGAGGGATTTCTTCTACCACTCATTGGTGGAGTTGCCCAGGTATGAAGTCTCTATCTAGAGGCATGCATCTTCTTCTTCTTTTTTACTGGAGTTCATGATTCGATGTACTGTAGGTTCATAAAGGATCGATACCATAAGGTGAGTACTAACCCCAAATTTGAAAATTCCTTAAGATTCTTGCACGGTCCTTATGGTAAGCCTGATGATCAGATGGTTTTTGGAGATCGTTGGACGATTCTCAATCTACATTCAACCTTCTAGGTAATTTCTCTCTTTTAAGAAGTTTTGATTGACTGCCCTGTAATGAATTACAAACATGTTGTTATCTGCATTTGTGTTGATCGCTAAAAGTTTAGGAGTAGTTTTTTATTGTTCTAATTCTTCTTGTTTTAGGGTACCGTAGGATGGGAGACCTAAAGAAGAATTTTGTCCCCTTATTTAGAATTTTAGAGACTTATTAAAGTCTCCAAGAAACCACTAGCCTCCTACTACATTTCTTCCATATATGATTGACAATCAACTACTCTCTTATGCTTGCAATTACGAGTTTAATGAGAGAATTTAAGCATCTGTCTCTTTACGCAAATTTTATGATGTTTCTCTCCTTTCAAATCTGCTAGATACATGTTGCAATTGCAACCATGTAGACTTATCGTGTTTGGATATATGAAGCTGCAATATTTCTTGTAAGATGTTACTCAGACTGTAGTTAAGTGTGCATAAAGAAGAGATTCTTTGCTAAAACTTTTAGAATATCCACACCTGAAAAATAGATGATCTCTATCCTCTTCCTCCATATTACATAAGACTCATTGTTTAGGATAGGATAGGAACTTTAATCTTGTCATGGTACTGAGTTTATTCAACATGGCTAACCAAAGAAAGAAGCTGGCATTTAGTTTGAGAGTTTACTTACTCCATCCTATACTGGTGTTTGTCGTACATTATTTCTTTTACTTTCCTATTGGTTATTTCCAAAACTGATAGACTATTCCATAGATAAGTATCCTCTCTACCATTGTGCCTATACTGGGGGATTGACATAACTCTAATCTCCTCTAGGGATAAAGACCAATTGTCGTTTGCAATTATTTCCTGAACCTTGGCTTTTTTTGAGAATCTATCTAAGATATCCCTATCTATCGAATTATGGATTAGTGCCCCTTGGCCTGTCCAGTTATCATACGATAGTGAGATTCTATCTCGTGCCCCTATTCTGCATGTGATTTGTTGTTGAAGCTCATCCCCCAACCTAAGGATTTGGTTGGAGAACCAAGAATGACTATCTTTAGTTTTAGTTGCCAACAAACTACCACCTCTTAATATGTAGCTATGTACCCATTTGATCCACAATGACTCTTTTCACTTAAAATTCTCCATAATCTTTTCAACATTAGGCATTTATTGCTTCTACTAATTGTCTCCAATCCCAATCCTCTTGTTTCTTTAATTGATAGTTGTGGATCCAACTCACTTTAGCTATTCCTTTTACTCCTTTCCCTTTACTCCATAGGAATTGTTTCATCATTTTCTCAGTTTTAACTACCCTTTTGAATTAAAAAATGTGAGACCACTAGTAAGTACGCATGGACATTATGACAAATTGCAAGAGTGGAAGTTTACAACCATATGAGAGAGTTCTATTTGTCCAAGATCTCAATCTTTTTTGTGTCTTTTCAATAAGGGGAATACATTCTCTAAAGCGTAGTCTTCTTAAGGATATAAGAATTTTGAAGTATAGGATATGAGGGTCTTGTTTTTCCATTTCAATGACAAGTGAAAAATTATTAGAGAGATATGTTCCATTTTTTGACAAAATGACGGAGCTTTTCTACAAATTAATGCTCAATCCTGATATCTCCTTAAAGCTTTGTAAGTTACCCATCAGTAAAGAAGTTGAGCGAGTACCAGCCTTGCTTAGCAGGATTAGATCATCTACAAATTGTAAACTTGTTAGTGAAAGTAACTTACACTTGGAGTGGTACTTGAACTGAGTGGTACTTAAACTGAGGGGTACAGAGATTCACTAAGGCCCTAACCATCTTTTTCTAAATGAACCATTTAGAAATTTGTTTGTTGCTCCATGTGAATCTAGGACCTTCGAGTTTTAAATCAAAAAGTTCCACATCCTTAGTATAATCAAATAGATCTAAATTATAGTTGAGCAAATTACAATTCCCTTCAGCTTCTGACTTATAAGTCATGGAATTGAAATCACCACTGATAATCTATAATCCTCTAGTTGAGCTTTTTAGTCTTCTCAGTGAGTTCCATAAAGTAGATCTTTGGAAAGAAGTATTAGATCCACAAAGCAAAAGTATCCAAAGTTGTATAATTCTCCAATTTGAATATCAGTTTTGTGTGAATGAACTGCTCACTAGCCTCCAAAGCTTCTGTAGGAAAATCCCGGGATGAACATCACATGTTCAGGCAGCGGAAAACAAAAATTTATGTTCCCAAGACTTTCCCGAAACCCAGGATCCAGGTGTCGGTATGAAGACTCAAACCTAACAGCCAATAGAGACTGTCTCTAAAGGTGATCCACGCA
>JANKOE010000002.1:50148931-50166097 GCA_026284465.1 Erythroxylum citrifolium | reverse complement strand
AATCAAAACCCTGGACTTAGAGAGAGCCCTTTAAGGTTTACTATTCACACTTAGTTTTGAACTATGATAGCCAAAGCCCATTTTCAAGAGGATTTCATCTTTTGTTTTAATCTTTTTATTTTCTATTTCCAAAAACCCAAAAATACTTTTTGCATACATTTTATTTTGTTAATGTTTTCAAAATCAAAACCCCCTTTGTTTCCTTTCTAATTTCACTTGCATTGAATGACATATAGGCTAGCTTAGATCCATTTCATTAGGTTCCAACAAGAGAGGCGACCCGAGGTTGCATCCTATGCTGCAATCCTTAGTATAAATTATTTTTGACCGGTTTCTAAGGATCGATTCTAGGATCGAACGACGAGCCGCGATCAGGGAGAAATGTTAGCCCCTGAATTTTTTTTATATTATTAAGCATGATTAGAGTAAATTGAAGTCTAAATAGATTAAATTAATTTGAAATTAATTAAGTATAATAGCATTAATGAGGTTAGGTGGTATGAGTTAATGAAGTTGAATGTGTTAGTTGGTCTTAAGTGTTTAGAGTTTAGTTAGGCTTAAGGAAATGTGGGCTTAAGTTGAAAATAGAAGAGAATTGGCTTTAAAGGTCAAATGGGCTTGGGCTCTAATGGGCTTAAGTGACTTGAGAAGAAGTATAAAAGAGGAATAATTAAGTGAGTTGGTAGGGGAAAAGAAGAGAGAACCGAAAATAGAGAGAGGGAAGAAGAGAGAAGTCGTGAAAGAGGAAGAAAGGAGAAGAAAAGAAGAGTTGTGCTGGGGTTTGGATTCTCCAAGTGATCAAGTGGGTGTTTGAAGTTAATCCAAGAGGGAAAACGGTAGAGGAAGGCTTAAGCTTCATTTTGAACCAAGAAATCACTTGGGTGATTAAAGATTTAAGGTAAGTCTCATGATCAAGCTTTAGCTTTTGTTTGGGTTTTGAGTTAGAAAGCTTATAAACAAGCTGGGTTTAGTGATTCTACCATCAAATTCATGTGTTTGGATCATATAGGATTTCAATTTAAGTTATATTGATTGGGATTTTTGGTTATTCTTGAAGAAGGGCAAGAAAGAAGAGAAGAGCAAGGAGAGGATCATCCTTAGGCAAGAGATAAGCAAGATATAAGGTGGGTTTCATTTTTATCTTTATGTTAGTAAGTAAAAAATGCTATTTCAACTAATGAAATTAATGGTTTTTAACTACCTTGAAAATGAGCATTGATTGTGCATTGAATGCTTGTAAGTTGATCCATGATTGTCATTATGTGAGAATTATAGCAGTACATGTCATTGCTTGAACTAGCCATGAATTGAATGAACATGGATGATAGTGTTAGTATTAAAACAACATGATTATTGCGTGGAAATTCAGTTTTCAAGAATCAGCCAGTTGGACAAGACAAGTCCAGTTTTTATGCATGAAAATTATGTTATGTGGGTTAGGTCAAGTCCACCCAGCAAATGTCACGTGCATGTTGACCAGTATAGGCTTCTCCCACCTGCCCGCAAGAGACAAGGATATTCCTTTTAGGACTCCTCAGCATACGACTACACTTGTGTAGTTCGTCAGTAATTGTGGACTTACCGAGCCAATAGTCATGTGTTATGTGTTTACATGTTTTATAAGATTGCGAAATGCGTGAATCATGAAAACTATGTTTGAGATTGATGAATTATGAAATGCATGTTCTATGATTGTCTTATGAAATTGCTAAAAGCATGGATGATAAAATGATCCTAGTTATTTTCATAAATATAAACATGTTATCCACGAGCGAAAGCTCACCCCCTCCATCCCGTCCCATCTCCAGGTGAAGTGCGGGATCCAGAAGAATGAGCTTAAAGGCATACTCCAAGATTTAGTCATTTTGTATTTCAAGTCAATTTTTGTAAACAATGCTTTAGGTTGCATTTTAAGAAAATCAGTTGTGTATGATGTATTTTGGCCTATGTTGTAAAAGGCTTGAAATGCCCTCTAAAGCATTGTAAGATACTTGTTTTTGATGTAAATGAAATGTACTTGAGTTATGGTATCCCAATGATCAATATGACTTTTTCAAAGTTTACATTTGTTATGTTTTGAAAGCCCATGTGGGTAGGAAATGTGATATGAATGAAAGTGGAAGCTTAGCATGTTGAGAGTAGATGGGATAATATGAAGTGTTATAGTTTTGAAGTTGAGTGAATTTAGAAAGGATTGAAGTGTTGATAGTTTTGGTTAGGAATGGAGCAGGCATTTAAGTGGCATGGGAATCCTGGAAAATTCCCATGTCCGTTAAACAGACACGCATATCCATTTAACAGACACATTCGGGTGAGAAATACCTCCCTTGGCCGCTTCATGTCTGTCAAACGGACACTCCAGTCCGTTTAACGGACAGCCTCGGGTGAAATAGTACCCATTAGTCAGCTTGTGTCCGTTGGACAGACACGCCTGTCCTTTTAACGGACAGTCTCGGGTGAAACAGTGCCATTTTTGCCACTTCGTGTCCGTTGGACGGACACACATGTCTGTTTAACGGACACTCTCGGGTCAAATTTGGCATTCCAAGTTCAGTTCATAACGGGCATGCATGTCCGTTTAACGGACATGTGTTTGGGAAGATTATTTTTGATTTTCTTGAGAGCAGATTTTAGTTTTGAGGTTGGTCCAGTATACATCCACCACCAGTGTAGTTCAGCAGCAAGACTCACTTTTAGTGTGCCAGCCAGGATCAGGTCTCGAAAATGGGTCTCAACAGGGCTCATGTCCCGGGACCGTCGGGCTCCGAAAACGGGGTCCGACAATTGGAGTAAAATTTGGAATTGATTGGACTAGTTAAATAAGAACTTAGTTTAAAGCCTTAGAAATTGAGATTTATTGGCAATGCCATTAAAAATTTAGAGACAATTGGAGTAAAATTTGGAATTGATTGGACTAGTTAAATAAAAACTTAGTTTAAAGCCTTAGAAATTGGGCAAGTGAGAAGTGTCACTTGCCAAGCAATTCTTAAAGCCACGTTTCTTTTAATTTGAAAGACCAAGTTATTGTTTTGTCTTGCTTTCTTCTTCTTCTTCGTGACTTTCTCCATTTTCTTCAAGTTTCTTCACCTTCTTCATGAGTTTTGTTTCAACCTTCTCCAACGTTGAACCTAGCTCTCTCATCTTTCCCTTGCTACTCTCATCTTGTTGTTTGTTTCATTTGCTCTAAGGAAACCTAACCTAATCCACCTTTAAGATGATGTTTGTGTGTTGCATGACAAGTTAGGGCTTCTTGATATTTTGAAGAATTTGGAGTCTTAGCAAGTAAGTATTATGTTAATCCTTATGAGTTGTTAGCATATAAGACAAATATGGTGATTAATTGACATTACATGATCATGAGAAAAATGGTCAATTTTCATGTACACTGTGGATATAAGATGTGAATATTAATGTCTTGTTTTTATGTTTTGATGATTAATATGTCATAAGATAGTGTTGAAATGATTTTTGAGTTTGAAAGATCAATGAAAATATGAACGAAAAGAGTGTAGAAATTTTTTTGGAGAAAAGTTGATATGTATGCTCTATTTTATTTTTACTGTATTTACGTGAATTTTTGGGTGTTTTTAGAAATGAACTCAAATAAGTTTAGAGTTAAGGAAAAGGTGTAAGGTGATGTCATGATATAGAGTGGATTATAATGATAAGTTTAAGATAAAGTGAAAGTGTTGAAAGAAGATGAAAAAGTGCAGCAAAAAAAATAAAAAAGTGCAGAAAATGATGAACATACGTAAATGATGTTTTGTTTTTTTATGTCTGTGCTTATTCATGAATTTTGATTTGTTTGTGATCAAGTTGACTGAAATTGAAGTGAGAATGAAGGTGAAAAATGAAATAGAAAATGTGCAGAAAGTGTGATAAAGGATTGTGATAATTGGAGTTAAATGAAGATTAGTGAAGTAGACAAAATTGCAGAAAAATGTGATGTAGAAAGTTATGGAAATAAGTTCTATTTTTGGGTTGTAATAAATCATGCGATTGTGAATTGTGTATAGAGAATTGAAAGTTGAGGTATAATAAAATGATCAACTTGAAATGATAGAATTTTGGCAATGTAGTGTGTTGGAGTATATTATGTGGAGTGTTTTTACTGAACATGCATTTATATTTGGGCCATACCTTGATCTATGAATATTCAAATTAGATCGATTTTGATCTAGATGAAACTAGAGACATACGACTACAATTTTTAAGAGAAATTGAATTTGAATTTTGTCATTAAGGGTTTTGAAATTCAGCTTGAAGATCAATTTTGGCTTAGGCTTAGGCTGCAGCACTACCCGTGACATAAATCATGTCCTACTGTTATCGAATAAACTGTATTGATGTAGGCAAATTAGACAAAGTTGTCTTCACAAACATTATAGGTTATTCTCTTATCTTTCAATTGGTATAAAGTTTGTAATTTTTTTATATTGGAATTGAGAGATATGAGTTGTACAACTTTGAGTGCATGATCATTCAGTAGCCAAAATTTCGAACGTACTTAGTCCGAAGTATTTTGAGTATAACTTTCGGAATACTGAACCAAATTATATCATCTTGGTGTCATTAGAAGCTTAAGACATAGGAGAACAATTGTCTAGAAGGAAGTGTGGCCAAATTATTCCATTTTCCTTGTCAGAATGATCGTGAAAAGTGGACCTAAAAGTCTACTTTTAGAAAAATCTAGAATGATCAAATGAGTTATGAAATTAGATTCAAATTGTTTTATGGTGGTGCAAACCCTAAGTACAAATTATACTTATGTGAGTGTTGATATATGAATGATTATGTGACCAGAATAATGGAAAGATACCTGGGATTGTCATTGAACATGAATTGTACATAATCCATATGTATACATATGTGCATAAATGAGTACGTGTGTAATTGTGCAAATTTGTGATCTGTGTAAATGTATATTTTGCATGATATAGAGGAGCATTTGGAACGTCAATATCCAGACGTTGTCGGGACTTCGAGGCAATAGCTTCTGGAGCGATCTGTAAATAACCTAGACGGTCTCACTTAATTATTTATTTGTTATAAATTATGTTATGAGTTATCTTTGAATGTGGACTTGATTATGTTGATTCCAGACACTGAAGGTCTAAGGCTTCTGATGCATGAATGTGATATTTGAAGTGCTCCTTGTATGTGAATGTGAAGAAATAAGTGTTACTCAACATGATTGTTGAATGCCGGACCAAGGTCCGATGATAAATGTGAATGAGACTGTGAATGTGATTGATTGAAACAATGATTGATTGAAAATATGTGATGCATTTCATTACATGAATGCATGATCAGATAATGAGAATTGTGACTTGAGTAGCCACCAAAAATGAGCTTAAGGCTCGGAATGTGATTAAGAGTCGAAGGCTCACTATATACAATGAGCCCTGTATCTCGAACGGATAAGGGACATATCAATGAGCTCGGTATCCATTGTGGATACCGGACGATTTAGGCACTCAGTCACAATAACGTAATAATCGAAAGTGAGTCTCACGAGTACTGCATATATATTTAATACGTGTGTTTGACTGACTGAAATATATTGTGGACATGTATTTGAATGAGAGTGGATATATGAAGTAAATGATATGTGATGCTATATGCTAAATGAAAAGATGTCAAATATGTGTTTACATGTGTTGATGTGTTGTATGAATTGAGTGAATCATCGAGGATGGTTACCTCACTGAGTTCGCAAAACTCACCAAAATTGCAAAGTTGATTTTTAAGGACCGATAGAGGACATTAATGATAGAGAGACTCTATAAGAAGAATAATTCTTGTACTTTTGGGAAGAAGAAATGGTTCAAAGGTCAGTCAGCTGAGACTGAAGGATTAGATAATTTTTTTTGTATAATTCCTCTTTCTTGTAGTGTGTTTTGTATTAGGTTTTGGGATGATGTACATATTCGGTTTTTATGAAATGAAAGTAGGAATTCAGTTGGTTTTAAATGGTGTGTCTTTTCTTTATGATACCTTATAAGAGATTATAAATGATGATTCCATGACTAAGTGATTGTAGTGACTGCTCTGACATCCCATTATTATAGGTTATGTACTGGAATGTCCTCAGGGTGTTCCGCTATGTACTATATGGTAGTGGGGTGTTATAAGGAGGATTGTAATGATGTAGATTTGAAGGACCATTAAGTGGACAATTGCTAATCATTAAGTGAAATCTTAATATTTAAATTAAGGATGAAAATGATAAGGCCTAATGTGAACATATCTTTTATACTCACTGCTATATGAATATCAAAGTAAGTAACATGGTCATTGATAGTAAGAGTTACATTAATGTTGCTAACACATTATTGGTTGATAAACTAAAGTAAAAAACTCTGAAGAATCTAAAACCATACAAGTTGTAATGGTTGAATTAGTGTGGGGAAGTTAGGGTGACAAAATAGGTTCTAGTGGCATTTTCCATTAGGAATTACAATGATGAGGTTTTATGTGATGTAGCATCAATGCCTACTAGTCATCTTCTTTTAGGGCCTCTATGAAATTTTGACAAAAATTTCAACATGATGGGTATAAAAATAATTACCCCTTTTTCATAAACAAATAACATGTGAACTTAACACCTCCTAAACTATAGGAAGCATATGAGGATCAAATTAAGATAGCAAGAGAATAAAACTTGAAAGAAAAGCCTATGAGTGCTTAAGAAAAGAGTAAGCATAATAAAAAGAGCGAGAGTGTAAAAAAGAGTGAAAAGAGTATAGTGATGAGCAACGAAAGAAGAAAATTAGATTGTGAGACTCAAAATAGAGAGAAAATTTTGAGGGCTAGTGCCTAGCTAGCAGCGATGAGGTCAAGAGTGTTATGTTAACAAGGTGATAGCTACTTAATCTTATGTGCAATGATCTTTCATTAACGACCTAAATCCTTCTTTGCCTAGTGCTTTTGCAAATTTATTATAGGAATTTGCTAATTTATTCCTTAAGGAGTCGCCACAAGGATTAACAACCTTAGTGGCACTGAACATCAAATTTATTTCATCCCAGGTTAAACAATCCCTAATAGAACAACTTATAGAGCTAATCTAGGGGAAAGAAAGGAGATTCAAAAGCAAATGGATGAGTTAGTAAAAGGCATGAGAGAAAGTCCCATTCCATGTTTGGTTCCTGTCATTTTAGTACTAAAAAAAGATGGGATATGGAGCATATGTGTGGATTGTTGAGCTATCAACAAAATCATGGTAAAGTATAGACATCACATATTTAGATTAGATGATATGCTTGAAGAGTTGTATGAGTCTTGCTTGCTTTCAAAGAATGATTTAAAAAGTGGGTATTATCAAATTCATATGAAAGAGGGAGATTAATGGAAAGCTGCCTTTAAAACAAAATATGGTTTATATAAGTGGTTGGTATTACCTTTTGGTTTAACTAATGCACCAAGTACGCTCATGAGATTAATGAACTATGTTTTGCAACCTGTTATTGGAAAATTTATTGTTATCAACTTTGATGATATTTTTGTGTATAGAAAGAATTTGGATGACCATATCAAACATTTACATTCTATGCTTTGTGCTTTAAAAGAATATAAGTTGTATGCTAATTTAAAGAAGTACATAGTTTGTATGGAATATGTTATGTTTCTTGGTTTTGTTGTGGGTGCATATGGAATTAATGTAGATAAGGAAAATATCAAGGCAATTAAGGAGTGTCATACACCTAACAATGCAAATGAGGTACAAAGTTTAAATGGATTTCCAAATTTTTACAGGAGGTTTGTAAAGGATTTCAGTTTTATAACAGCTCTTCTAAATAAACTTGTTAAAAAGAATATTGTGTTTAGATGGACTAATATGCACAAAAAGGCCTTTAGTACTTTGAAAGATAAGTTGACCAATGCATCTTTGCTTTCTTTAACTAACTTTGATAAAATTTTTAAGATTAAATGTGATCAAGATTTTGTATAGAAGTTGTTTTGATGCAATATTTTGAAACAATTGCTTACTTTAGTGATAATCTTAGTGGAGTAGCCTTGAACTACCTAACTTATAATAAGGAATTATATGCATCGGTGAGGACTCTATAAACATGGCAACACTATTTATAGCCAAAAGAGTTCAATATTCCTTCAAATCATGAAAGCTTAAGGTTTTTGAAGAACCTAAGGTAAAATGTGCAAAAGACTTATCAAGTGATTAGGCTCCATTGAAACATTTCCTTATACAACAAAACACAAGAAAAGAAAGGAAAATGTTATAGCTAAAGCATTGTCTAGGAGGTATGTACTATTGACTTTTTTTATAAACTAAATTTCTTGTTTTTAAGTTCATTAAGAATTTTTATTATAGTGATGTTAATTTTGGATAAGTATGGCTTGCATGTTCTAAATGTGCATATGGTGATTTTTATAGGCATGATGGATTTTTTTCAAGAATGATCAACTTTGTGAGCCCAAATGCTCTAAATGCGAATTGCTTATTATGGAGACTCATGGAGGTTGGTTAATGAGGAATATGGTATTAAAAAGACCTTAGATATATTACATCAACAATTTATTGGCCCAACATGAAATATGATATGCAATCTATATGTGATAAATGCACAACCTCTAAATAAGCTAAGTTAAAAGTAATGCCTAATGGTTGGTACACTCCTTCACTCATGCCTAATCAACCTTGTATTGACATATATATATTTGGGTTTGGGTTTACTTAGTTCACAGTGTTAAGGACAACTTACTTGCTGTTGTTGATAGGTACAATAAGGTTGCACATTTTAAAACAATGATGCCACACATATTATTGATTTGTTCTTTAAGGAGATAGTTGTGAGTGATAGAGATGTTAAGTTCTTGAGTGCATTTTGTGGAGAAAAATTAGGCACTAGACTATTATTTTCTATGTTGCACATTCTCAAATGGATGGACAAACTAAGGTATACATTCTACTACGTCTTATTCACATTTTAAAATTATGTATGGTTTTAATCTTTTGACTCCTTTAGATGTTTTGCCTTTATTTACTAATGAATGAGCTAATTTTGATCGAAAGAGAAAGATAAACTTTGTTAGGGATTTTTTTAAAAGGGATTTTATTAAGCATTTACATGCTAAGATTTGAGTTAATATAGAGAAAAAGAATGAGTAATCTGTAAGGCAAGCTAACAAGGGGTGTATAAAAGTGATCTTTAAACCTAAAGATTGGGTTTTAGTTCATATGCATACAGAAAGATTTCCTCCTTAGAGGAAATCAAAATTGCAACCTAGAAGGGATAGACCTTTCAAAGTGTTGGAGAGAATCAACGATAATGCCTACAAGCTTGATTAAACGAGGCAGCGTTTTAATTTTTCTAACTTATCTTTATTTTATGTAGGTGATTTGAGAATGAATCCTTTCAAGTAGGGAGAAAATGATGGAGATTAGCTTGCATCAACACTCACTAATCCACTACAAGGCATTTGAGATCTTATGGCAAGAGCAAGAACTAAGCATATGAAGGAGGTTGTGCAAGGGTTAATCATGGACATTTTAAGACAATATGGTTGTTGTCAAAGATTCTAAGGCATTACAAAGATTAATTACTTATCTTGAGGCCTAAGATGATGGAAAAAGCCTAACATATAAAAAATAATGCTTGGAGCACAATATGCAAGGATGACTGACCCATATGCTTGTTTTTAATGAATCTGTTTATTTACCTTTCGAAAAGGTTAAAGACGTGGGATTAAATTGCAATTTTATGTTTTTGGCTTTCTTTCATTAATTGTTATTAGTTTTCAAGTTATTTTTGGAAGGACTTCAAATTAAGTCTAATTTGTATCCATTAGTTAAGGGAATCCTTCTTAGTCAAGTCTTTTTTATTTAGTTATGTTTAAGAATAGTCAAAAACATATTTCCTTATAAGATTTTCATCATTTGATACCTATTTAAAGAGACCATCTAGTGTATTATAAAAATCATCTTATCATTAATAAACTTTAAGTGTTTCTTTATTGTGAAAGCTTTCTCTTAGTTATTCAATGATCAACTTATAACTTTGTTTCCAATCAACAAGTTTGGTTAGAGTCCAGTTCTTTGCATGATTCAAGAAAGATTATAGGGTTTCTTTTCCTTGTTTATTTCAAGTCCTAGCCATTCTTTCACCAACGTTCATATCATAAAGTCTATGAGATAAAAATATACTGCAAATGAAATTATGATGAGATCATAATTATAAGATTCGTATTACATTTTTGTATTATCCCTAAATTATTTCTAATTATTGTTTTACTAAAACTAGACATTAATAGAGTTTAAAAAGACTTGCACACAATATGTTTTTCCTTATGAAGGAAGTTATTGATCTCATAGACTAAAATATGAATATACTTAAATAAATGTATGGTTGTTGTTAGAGAACAAGTTTACTAAATTAACTCTATATGAGAAATCCATTTGAAACATTAATTTGTATATCTATAGAAATTCCCATTATGATGATTATATAAGTGACCCTTTTACTTAAGATCTCCAAGGTATCTCATATAGGGGTTATTATATTTTGATAATACTTATGACTTATTCTAGTCAAGAGTATCTTAGTCTGTAGTTATTATATATAACATTTATTATATAGAGATAGTTGAGTGATTAATATAGAATTTATCACTCTAATTAAGGAGATTATTTCATTGTTTTTTAGTAGTATTGATTTGGAATCTTTGACCAAGGTGGAATGAAACTTTTAAAATAGTTTTCAAATGTCATTAATTGAATCAATTACTAATGGTGGAGAACCAATATAATTGGACTCAAATATAGTAGACATTAATTTCATACTCTATGTTTGATCAGAATATTGTATGATGAAATGATTAAATTAAACGAAAAAATCATCCATGGAAAGACTAGTTAAAAATACTTTAACATTCCCAAAAATTTAAAAATTTGGGTGATCATGATGTATTACTATGTACCAATCTTTATATATAGATATAAATTAGTTAGTTAGAGAACTATAGATAAATTAAAGGAGTTTAATTTATCCAATCGTAAATATGATTTAGGATTATAATGTATATCCATTGTCAACATGTTTAGGAACCTGACGTGACACACACAAAGAAAGGGTTGAAGAGAGAAAAAGGTATTTTAATTAAGTTAGACTTGATTGTGAAGTTTATGAAGCTTTATAATGAAATATGTGATATTTAACAAACAATGATCAATATAAGATATTATATCTTATTTAGGTATAATTGGTATTTAATTATAATTATAATAAAATTTAAATTGAAATTAGAATTTTAATTTCAATTAAATTATTAAAATGTTCATAACTATTATAAATAGGCTTAGGCTTCAAGGGAGCTAGCACTTCTTGCTTAATCCTCTGTACAATAGTTATAAAGTTCTCTCAACTTGTTTGGTAGATACCGTTAGAGGTTGAACACTTATTTTACTAAGATGGTTAATGTGAGCCAATTTCAGAAATGATTGGAGGGAAATGACAATAAAAGGATCAAGCTTCAAAATAAGTATGAATTACGATTCATACTTTATTATGTTTTATATGTTAATCATGTTATAGGTTTAGAGTAGTCTTGGCTTTCAAAAAAACAAACCAAAAAGGTTTTGTTATTATTTTATTGCCAACAAGATCAAATCATGCTTCAATTTTTCATAAATGGTATTAAAGATTATTTTGATTTTGTAACTTGATTAAAATTGTTTGATTGTTATTGATCATATTTATAGAATTGAAATAAAACCCTAATCTAAGATTGAATTAGATTCAACTTAATTTGAAAATTTTCAACTTAATTTGAAAATTTTCATATTAATACCTTACAAAAAACGTAAGACTAAAGTCACAGAACCATAAAAGATAGTAAACCTAGAATTGTTCTAAAATTCTCATTAGTGTTAAGGCCTTCGATTGGAACCTTATGGAAAGATTGTAACATTGGTGGCTCCTAGTTGTGAATTGCTTGTCGTGGTCTGGTTAAATTGTAGAGTTTGCTAATTGTTAGGTTTAATAAGTTTGTGGTGATATTTTGGTGACTTGAAAGGAAATTGATGGCACTTGGGACATCATTGTAATCACATGGTGGTTGGATCACGAGACCCAAATGATTGCATCTTCCTACTGCCAAGCAAAAGACATTGGTGTCTCATGGCATCTCACTCAAACAAACGACATAAACAGTTGCTTATCCTCAAAGTGCAACATCAATCAAGGGCTATGTAGGAGATGACGATGCAACACATGTGAAGCTTGCGAACGATGAGCTACTACTAGACCTAGTAAGGGGGCAGGACTAAGGGCAATGCTGAAATATATTATGGAGGATATGGTTTATGATTTTGGTTGCTAAGGTTTTAAAAAAGACTAAGAAGGGGGCATTTTCTAACGAGGAAAGAACAATTTTAGGGTTTGAAAAGTGGGTGTTTGGATAAAGGTTTATGGTTGTTTTAGGTTAGGAATAAACATAATGCGGTGTTTAGGGTTTGTAATCATTGTGGCTAAGGCCTTCTTAAAGATGAAGAAGGGGGCATTTGCTAATGAGGATAAAACTATCTTAGGGTTAGAAAAGTGGGTGCTTGGACATAGAATTAGGATTTTTTAGCCTAAGAGAAAAGTATTTCAAACTTAGAACAAGGCTTGTTTGGGTACAAGGATAGGCCTATTATAGTGTTGGAATATGCCATGTGTAGTTATTGGATTAAAGTAATTCAAAGATGAATAAAGTTATCTTTTTTTTTGTAGATAAAGCGGGCGAAGCCCGAAAGAAGTCTCTAACTAATGAACATAAGTAACACCAATAACATCATGAATTATCTTTGATTTAGAATAAAGTATTCCGAGACATATTTCCAAACTAGATCTAAAAATTTTTTAAGTTCTCAAAATCAATTTCATAATTATATTAATTGTTTTTCTTAGTATAATTAAGATTAATAATTAAATTGATTCCTATTTAAATTTTAGAAAAGTTGTTTCTAGAATAAAATTAATTATTTTTAATTATATTGAATTCAATTAATTATATTCTTTAAAATTAAAAATTTTCATAATTAAATTTCTTTTAAAATTTGATTGAGAAAAAATAAATTTCTTATTTATTTATTTATAAAATTATTATTCTATTATTTATAAATTGTTTCTTTATTTATAAATAATAAGTCTCTTGATTTATTATAAAAATTCTTGATTTAATTTGAAAAAATGTTTTCATTTATTAAATAAGAAAAATAAGCTTTCTTTTAATATTTTTAAAATAAATAGTTTAGTTATTAAAGAAAAGTTTTCTAATTAGTTAAGAAATCAATCTCTAAATAAATAATATAAAGGACTTTCTTAGTTAAATTTAGAATGTGTTCTATTTAATCTTGAAAGCAGTTTTTTTTAATATTAGAAAATAGTTTTTTAATAAGAAAAAGTAATTCCTAATTAGATTAGAAATATTTTTCTATTTTGATTAAAATCTCTTATCTATAAAATTTTGAAATTTTTTTCTAAATTATAATAAGTAAGAAGTATAATTTATTAAAATTTGTTTTAATTAAATTCTGTTAAAGGAGTTAAGATAATTAGAAATAGTTTCTATTTGAATTTGAAAATTGTTTTCAAATAAAATTAAATTTATATTTGAAATAAAAATTTAATTTATTTATGAATCATTGAGTTAAATCTAGTTTAATTTTTTAAGATTTGGAAATAGTATTGTAGATTATGAAGATCAATAATTATAATTAAACAAAGCTTGATATTTTATACATATAATATGATTATATATGCATAAGTTCCATTCTTTATTTATATGTTTAATATAAATATTAGATTCATGTTAAATTGTATATTTTTATATGTATGATATTTTACACATAATTTTGTCTTTGATTAAACGAATAAACTAAGTACATGTTTTGAATATGATTGTTAAAAAAACTAAGTACATGTTTTGAATATGATTGTTGCCTTTCATCATTATAAGAACAAATCAGAATTCTATTTATCATTGGGCTTATTAAGCAAACTCATGGCTGCTTTAACCCAAATATGTTTGATCTTATAACAACGAGTCCTAGCTAAATAAATTTGTGTAATTTGAATGAGTAAATTCATGATCACATGAATTCAAATGTAAGGTTAGGAATAACATATAAGATGTATTTTAACAAGAGTTATCAACTAACGGATCTAGGAGTCACATGAGATGTAATTCATAAAGTTGTTATCTATCCAATTTAAGTTGTTGGTTTGTTAAAGAAACTCAAGATCAACTAAATTTGAATAAGATTTTAGCCCACTAGAAAGATTAGAGTAATGTTTATAAATAGTAATGAGTGCTATTAGTTTTGAATAAAATAATAGAGTAACCAAATACGTTATTAAAATCATGATCTTATTTAATAGTCATAACATGTAACCAATACTTATTTTTCTTACATTTATATTTTCGTATATGTAGAAATTATATTTCTTTAGTATAAATAATACTAACTCTTAGTGAACCAAATTTATTGGACATATTTTAGGTTTGAGAAGAGTTCTTAAAATGAGAAAGAAAAGTTATATGTACATTATGCAAATTTGCTATTAATCCTTGACGAGGATTTGGTGACAAATTTTAAGGCATTAAATTAACAATAATCAAAAGTGAGTATTTGTATAATAGGGAAGTTTGTTTAAATTCTAACACTTGCACATTTAATGCTAAAATAATTTTCAAGAATGTCGTCTGTTTTTCTCTGAGGTTTTTGGGTTTTCTCTTCTGCTTTATGCACGTACCTATGCGTTATACATATCTTAACCCTAGAATGATCTAATCTCATCTCTCTTCTTGATTTTCTTTGGTCTTTGTTCTCTTTCTTTTCTTTTCTGATTTCTGTTGGTGGAGTTATGGAGGACCACTTTTCATCTTTAGCCTTATCTAATGAAGAAGACGACTGTATTAAAATTGTTGGTCCTCGCCAATCTCAAGCTGCTGCGTTTCAATTCTGTATGGTGGGCATGTTTATGACATACAGTAAGATTCACTTCGAATCTATGCGAAACACGTGAGCCGATCTTTGGCATCCCATGGGAGGGGTGGATATTAGCGATCTGGGAGCCAAGCGTTATTTGTTTCGTTTTTTCAATCAAGTCGATTTGGATCGGGTTCAGGAGGGCTCTCCTTGGGTCTTTAATAACCACTTGCTGGTGTGGAAGGAAATATGTGAAAAGGATGATCCGTTGTTAATCCCATTGACCCATTCTCCTTATTGGGTTCAAGTGCATGATTTCCAACAAGGTTTTATGTCACAGGAGATGGCGAAGCTATTGGGTAATTTTGTTAGGGAATTTCTGGAATATGATGCAAAAGTTTTCCAAGATTATGATAAGGAGTCATACATGAGACTACGGGTGTTGATAGATATTAGGAAGCCATTGAAAAGAAGAAAAAGGTTAGCGGAAGATAATGGTGATATGTTCTATGTCAAGTTTCGATATGAAAAGCTCAAAATGTTTTGTTATTTGTGTGGTATTATAGGTCACACCGATAAGTTTTGTGAATTGCGATTGTACAAAAAGCCAGAGGAACTAATTCCAGCATGGGATGAATCTCTTTGAGCACTGCCTTACCAGAGGAGACAACCGACCAACAGTTGGATCCGTACTATGGAAAGCACAGAATCTAGCGGTAATGACGGAATTTCAAACAGGGCAGTAAATGAGAATCAACCGGCTTTTATGGCAATGGATTTCCGTAATAAGTTGTTTAGTGGTCAACTAGAGAGCATCCCACCTAGTCAAAGAAATAGTATGGACTGCGAGGGAGGATTAAGTGAAAACGATCCTCTAAACAAACCCAAAGACATTAAGAAACGACAGCGTATTACTAAAATCTCAGCTCATGCAGTTTCCATGCACAATAAGGATTCTCCATCGAGCTCTAACTCAGTTCTTTCATCGACTGGGCATAACGAAACGGGACAACAATGAGTATCTTAACCTGGAATTGCCGAGGGTTAGGTAACCTTGGCGCGGTACAGGCACTCAGTGATCTCCTTTTTACCTATAGACCTATGATTGTTTTTCTTATGGAGAAGCTAGTGTAGCGAAATAAAATGGAGGAGGTTTGTCGTTTGGTTCGCTATGATAATTGTTTTACAGTGAATTGTATTGGTAAGAGTGGAGGTTTATGTTTATTATGGAAGAATGAAGTTGATGTGTATGTTAGGGGTGTCTTGAGTAATTTTATTGACGCTACTGTGATTTTCCAGAATAATAGTTAGCGACTGACTGGTTATTACAGCTTTCCTGAGAGTTCTAGACGTCATGCTTCATGGGATTTGCTTCGTGATTTGTCGAGCAGAGACTCAAGGCCTTAGTTGTGCTTAGGAGATTTTAACGACTTATTGACGGAAGAAGATAAGTTGGGTGGTGCTGCTGTTTAGAGACATTTCATCAACGGGTTTGTCGATGCTATTTCAGATTTTGGGTTGAGCGATGTTCCTTGGGAAGGGTATCGATATACGTGGGAAAAGAAGAGGGATAATGAGGTGGTTTTTCGCGAAAAATTGGATAAAGCAATGACATCTTTAAGGTGGTCATCCTTTTTTCTTAATGCTGTCTCTAAGGCTGTTATAGCCCCAGTTTCTGATCACTCTCCAATTTTGGTTCGATTAAATAGAAGGCCAGTTGGTGCAAAATATAGGAAGTTTCGGTTTGATAACAGTTGGTTGGAGGACTCCGGTTTGGAACAGGTAATCAAAAATTTATGGAATCTTGCCTCTGCTACTGATTTTATGAGAAGCCGTGATACGTGTATAGAAGAGATTAAACGGTGGGGCAAAGAGCATAACTCTGCGTTCTGGAAAAAACGAAAACAGTTACAGTCGTTGTTGGAGGAGGCGAGGGACGTGTTTGATGATACGAAGGTTCAGAGGCTTCGAAAAGAGTGGAATGTTATTTTGTACAAAGAAGAGTGCAGAAGCCAACAAAATGCTAAGCAAAGGTGGTTGTTAAATGGTGATAGAAACTCAAAGTTTTTCCATGCAACGGTTCGTGCCCGTAGTGTAACACCCAAATACCCCCTGGGAGGATATGTGGATGCCACCCAAGATAGTACAATCAAATCACACACAACATTTCAAACAGTGCTTACAATACATCACATCATACTGTCAGAAACAGAAATTTCAAAGTTATTACA
>JANKOE010000002.1:50070962-50088914 GCA_026284465.1 Erythroxylum citrifolium | reverse complement strand
GACTTGTCGGGACCGAATGCGTGTAAGTCGCCTTGTCCCATTGTACAAGTCGACTTGTACACGACTTTCACTTACAACCTCCTTAGAGAATCTGCATCCAAATAATAAGTGATCCACACTATTATGTTGTCTTTTATGAAGAAAAAAAACTCATCTATTCACCATATTAAGGAATAAGAGACTATCCATAATATGAACTCCTCCGCAGAATAGTAGCTATAGGAAGAATGAAACTATAGGGGGAGGTTCTAGTTCCAAACCATTTTACTCCAAGCCACTTTATCTCCTTTACTTCTTAACCTATCCCTGAATGATGCATTCATGAATCTCTTAGATGCATATGTTTTCTAATAGTAGGAATCCTCTCAATAATTGGGAGCGTAGTTTATGATGATGTGAGCTAGCCTTTGTGGGATGTTTCTCCACTAATTCTCTTATATCCATACACATACTTTATCATTTAGGAAGCTAATATAACCCTTCTATTTACATCTATAAGTCATTAAAAATACCCACCTTGAACCAAATATCATGGTGTATTGAAGCCAATTTACCATCCTCTATCTTGCATATTATGTGCCTTGAGATAAAGTTCCTTTCTTTCAACAATTAAGTGAAGAAATATGATATGCCTAGTTTTTCCTAAAGTTCCTAATAGTTTTTTCCTTTAAATAATCCTTATGTATCCATTGTACCTATAACGATTACTTGTGCGTCAAGATTCTCTAAATTCTTTTTCCCATTGAAACTGTATTGCATAGTTTAATAGGTAACACTCCCAGACCACCTTTCCCTTTATCCTTACAAACCTATTTCCATCTTACCTTGGTTTTAAACCTTTTGTTATAGGGAAAACCCCACACGAATTGCCTCATTATTTTCTCCAAAGTTTTAACTAGACCCTTATCAAAGCAAAAATGGGAGCTCCAATAAACCCACATTGAATTAATTACTGACCTAATCAATAAGATTCTTTTACTGGTGATAGATGATGATTACTTCAAGGCTAATTCTCTTATGGATCTTTTCTACCAGAGGTATACATTCATACAAAAAGGAGGATATTTTATCTACATTCGAGTTATAGTAGCTAGCTAAGGAGTAGAAGGTTGAGCTCTTCGATATGATGAAGAATCTTTTCTAATAATTGATTGCTAATTTAGAGAGATCTTTCAATTTCTGCAAAGTTTGCATAAGTGGAAAGACATATTTATCATATACTTATGGAAAATAAAGAAAGATCATTGGCAAAAAAGAGATGGAAAATTCTCAATTTCTTGCATCTATAATGGAATTGAAAAATGGACCCTATGACATATTGTGGTTTAACAACTTGGAAAACAATTCTATATACAATACAAAAATATAAGGGGATAATAAATCACCCTTTGTAATGCTCTTTTACTTTAGACTTGTTTGGAGGGTCCTATTCACTAAAATTGAATACAATGGTTTAGTATAGCATATGCTCAAACAATTCTTGAACTTGAAAGGGAAATTGAACACCTTAAACACCTGCTTAACAAAGCTTTAACTTAATAAGTCATACGCTTTATGAAGATCAATTTTAATCACACAAGTAGTTGGGGAACTCCTTTTTAATTATCCTTTGAGCAATTCCTAAGATAAGAGGATATTACCTCCAATATGTCAATCTTCCATGAAAGAAACTTACACCTTGTGATTGTGTTAGCTGTGTTATCTGCTTGATTTAATGCTGGCGTTTGAGGCTTTTATTGTGGTTTGGTTGTATTGCTGGTATTCTAGTATTTCCATTAGTCTTTGTAGTTGCTGGACAATTTTTGGTCTTGTGTTGTGTTTGATTGTTGGAGGGTGCAAGTTTTGGGCTCCTCTTGGTGATGCTAGTACCCTTGGTAGGGGTTGACAGTGTCCCTTTTGACAATTCCTTGATGTACATAAATTTTTTTAATATAAATCTCTGAATTATCAAAAAAAAAACTTAAGCTGTATTGATAACATGACCCAAAACTTTCTTCAATCTTTTAACAAGTAGCTTAGTAAATATTTTGTAAAGAAAATTACAACCTTAGATAGGATTATACTCACCAAAGGAGTTAGGATTTTGTGTTTATGGGATTAAACAAATGAAGGTTTTGTTAATGGCTTTAAGAAGCTTACCAGACTCAAATATTTCCATAATTACCTTTGTAACCATATCTTTGATTTCTAGCTAATCCTTTTGTTAAAATTTCCCATTAAAAACATTAGGTCTAAATGTTGTTTTAGTATGCATTTAAAAGGTGAGACCATGAATTGATTCACTTCAGTTGAAAAATTGGTTGGAAATAAAGGAACTCAATACCTGTACATTTGAGCTAATCACCACTTGCTCCCCTAAGATATTCTTAAAGTATAAATGAGCTTTCTCCTTTAACAGATCATAAGATGTAATATGATTGTCAGGCTAATCCTAGATGCTGTTAGTTATGCTATTGTTTCTTCTTGAAAGGATTAAGTTGAAGAAGAATTTGGAGCTTATGTCCCTATCTTGTAACTAGGATATCATAGCCCTTTATCTTAGGAAGGAGTAATGATCATCTAGTACACTTGTATAATTTCCCAAAGCATGCTTTTCTTGTTCCAACCACCGTTTATCACTTAGTTAATTGTAAGTCATTTTTTAAACATTCTTGCAGCCTTTTGCCTGCTTAACTTAGAAAAGTGTATCACAATAGATTCTCTTTTTTAGAGGTTTTAGCTCTTCTTTAATTTATTCAAGCTTCTTGACACATGAAAAGGCTTTTAACCCCTGAACCAACTTCTCCCATCCTCTTATAACTTCTTGCAGGAAACTTTGATGATTCACTAATCATTAGACCTGAAAAAAGAACCTCCATATTACCCTATCAAAAATTCTTTATATCACTATAGGAATATGATCCAATATGTTTGGATTTAAGAAATCTGCTTTCTTTATGGATAGTTCTTCAGTCATTCCTTATAAACGAGAACTCAATTTTTTTTCCTAACATCCTCCCTTTGAAATATGAAATTTTTTCCATAAACAAAAGTGATCTCCACACTTTTTATAAAACTTATTCTTATGTGGATGTGTTGATAGCTGAAGTGTAACTCCTCTAAATTGACCCTCCCTGTATCAAACTACCATAGCGATGACAGGTTCTGTTTGAGACAAAATACCACCATGATCCATTCATTTTGAGCTTCAAAAAGTTTTCCTATCATTTTAGATTCTAAAATTCCTATAACTGCTATAATTTTATTGTACAAAAAGTCATCTAAAACTTGCTTTTATAGGGCCATTGAGGCCCATATTATTTCACACTGCTATATTCAATATTAGTTATTTGTATTAGAGGAGTTCCCTTTCTTTCTTCTCCTACTAGCCTTTCTCTTAGAAACTTCCTGAAATCTGATTTCCTCCTCTACTCCTTTATCTAGAGTATTTAATATCTTATTTTCCTTCTCAAAGGTTTGCTCATCATTTTCTTTTCCAGTGATAATCCTTTCTCCATCAGTGCCTCTTCTTCATTATCTTTCTTCTGGATTGTTGAGGGATTATCATTACTAGTAAAGAGGCATTCCTGTGAGTCTATTGAGGATCCTGGTTGAAAGTGTGTCGTAACGCTAGTCAAAATAAAATAACTAAACTGCTACTATAGCAATGGTGAGTCTACGTCGATCCTACAGAGAGTGTGTGAAAAGTTGTTGAAATAAAATTAATCGATGTTTAGGAAAAAGGGGGTTTAGATATTGGAATAAGAAAATAAATTAAATTAAATTAACCTAATGAAAAAAATTAAAGAAAACATGCACAAAATGATAAAAGTGGAGAATTCAGTAGGGACCCAGTTCTTTGGTTTAATCTCGACCTACACCCTAATTAAACATATTTTATGGATTTGTAGTTTTCTAACCTTTCATAGAAACTATTAATCGTGAGTTAATAATTAACCTGAGCCTTTCCTTAGGTTTTGTTTAATCAAGATACGGTCATTAATTAAACCTAACCACCGAATAACCTAGGATACGATCTTTAGATTTAATTAGGCAATAGCATTACGAATTAGAAAAACTGATTAATCAAGGAAACAACCATATACGATGTGTCATTTAACCTAAGTCATGTTATCTCTAATGATTACAAATCATTAGTCACTACACATGAATTTCAACATAACAATTACGGATTATATCAAAATTCTAGCAATGGGTTTGCAAATAAATGATTCAATGAAGGCATTAAAATCATCCTTTCACAATACCTAATAAGTTCATACACAAATAACTGAACAATAACAAAAATCTAATTATCCATACATAACCCAAATCCATATGCTTAGGATAACACAATAAAGTCGATAGGAGAGAAAGAAACAACAAAAATATGAAATATACTTAACTCAGGTCGTCAACGTCGATGTCAACTTCGAACTGGTGTTAGGATGTATGTCCCTATATGAGTCTCTCCCGAAAAAATGCTTTAGCCCCCATAAAATTTGTCCCACCTAAAGACCCCTTCAGCTCTTTTTTGTCACACCTCCCTCTGTTCTCTAATGCAAACTACTATTCTTGATATGACTAATTAACTCTTTATCCACGCAGACTGTTCACGTTTTAAAACCCTCCCTCATGTCTTGGCCAAACGTCTGCGTTTCATGCATAATGTTTGCATGAAACACATTTGCTTAAACACAGATGTTGTTTGCGTGTAGTAAAATGCATGGTCTGCGTTTTAGGTGGCGTGAGCTGCATTTTGACTTGCTCCTACCTACATCTGTGTTGCGTTATCGTTTGCTTCTTCTTTTCCTAGCTTATGCTTGCACTGTCGTTTTCTTCTTGGATGTTGCTGTGACTTTTTGGTCTTAGAGTGGTCTGCTGTATGTTAGCATTTTCTTCATCTTGCATTGTCGTTTTGCTCCTTCCGGCCATCCATTAATTTCACGTGCATGGGTTGTCCTATACGTTGGCTTCCATCTTTGTTATTGCATACAATTTCCATGCACAGTAGTCATGAGCTATATTGCTTCATTATCTTAATTTTCTTGTCTTTACTTGCTCTAATATTTCTCATTCTTATTCTATGAAGACAAGTAAACATTAATCTTTGAAAAATGGCCCAAATATTATGCTTTCAACTCACTTTAACTTCTTTACTTCTAAATTGTGCCTAGAATCACATATGAGCCAAAGTGAGTATCTTAAGTAATTTCATGTCATTAATCACTAAGTATTATGGAATAAATTCATAATCAATTAAGCACCTATCACTGGTGATTTTGATCTTTGAGGGATTTGGAACTAATTATGTTTGAAGCCTCACTATTCTTATCAACAGGGGAATGTTTCTTTTATTTATCTATATTCACCAATTCTTCATAGTCACCCTTAACGAATCTTCTACCTGTTTCTTTCCACCTTTTGATTTGTTGGCTTGACTTGGGCCTACATTGATACGTGACTCTGACTGCATCTTATACTAGATCCACCTTCTCATCAAGTCTTATTATGGGAATGATTTATGGTAGCTCTTTCCTATTTTCCATGATGTTGCTTTATTCCACAAATCTCTTTCCTTATGCATACTATTTTTTATGCTAGAAAATACTTCTATAAAAATTGGCTTTTCATTTATGTCCATATGGTAACACTCCTTATAGGTAAATAAAAAATCCAATCTTTTATTGCACCTTTTAGTAAAAATGGAAAGGCTCTAAATATGATTTGATCTTCCATCACCCTTAGAGGTTCCATACTAAGACAAACTACATCGAGCTCCTTAAGATGCTTATGAGCAACCTCACCTGCAAAACCTTGAAAATTAGGTTAAAAAATGTATCAAACTAGACTTAATCTCAAAAGTAACATGCTCAACAAAATTTAGGAAAGTAATGCATAAAGATCTTTAAGTTAAGTCTAGTGCAACCAACTCCCTTAGAGTTCTCGAATTGGTTATAGCTTCTTCAAAATTAATTCCTTTTTCTATTATTTACGTTTTTTTTATTCTCCATGTGTAATCTTCATAATATCTTGTCAATCACGTGATCATAGAATCTTGATGAGGAGATCTAGTCACTGTCATGTGCAAACACTATTAAATATAAAAGGATCAAGAAAAAATATATAAACTAATTATAAGCATATATATACAAAAAAAACCAATCAATATCAAATACAAAAACTAAATCAACTTCACTATCCAACAATGGCACCAAAATTTTTCTTGATGCGTATTGAACATACCAGAAAATAAAACCCAACTTTGCACAACTAAACTTATAATAATGATAAGAAAAAATTATATCAATAAAAAGTGTTTGATTAGCTTTTGTAATGAAGAAATCAGTATATTGGATTGGTGGATTTGGTTAAATTCAATTGATGTAATAAAATAAAATTAAACAATGGAAGACAGATCAAATCAAACAGTATAAAATTGTAAGGATTAATTAATAGGTTTTTAAATCTAGTTTTGAATTCAATCTCAACCTTCATATGAATGTGCATAATCAATTGTAAAGTTGTTCTCATACCTCTCTTTAAAATTATTAACCATAGATTAATAACATGCTCTATTAATCTTAGTTTTCTCTTAGATTGTAACTCATTAAGACACTCTTTAATTAGGTTTAGCTGTCAGATATCCCAAAACAAACTCTCTAGATTTAGTGTGATAGTCGTATTATGGGTTAGGAAAATAGTTTATTCTAGGCAATAATCATACAAGCTCAGAATATTTGACTTATTCAATGTTATCGCTAATGATGCATGACTATTAGTTTACCAAACATGAATTAGATTTACATTAATTACATATTATAATCATGATTCTAGCCGTGAATTTGTATATGAATAATCCAACAGGCCTATCTAAATCTTTCATTTATAAGTCCCAAACTTAAAACGCATAATAACACAGTCAATTCTAAAATGAGAGTTAAGAACAACATCACTAAGATTGATTAGTGTCTTGATATATATATACGGACCTTGATATCCCATTCAATTGCAAAGAAGAAGATCAACTGCTCATAACTCTCAAAAGAAAAGGAATCTGCTCCTTTTATGTCTCTAATCTATACATTCCTTGATTTGTCTCTCAATTTCCCTTCTATATTGCAAAATTAAGGTTGTATAATTATATATGATTAGTTACACGGGGGTGTAAGTGACCATGTATGCCAATTTTCTAGATATTGTGGAGTTACATATTCACAGTTGGATACGCAAGTAAGATACCATGATCATGTATCTCACTTACATGGATGTGTAGGTCTCCACATAACCGTGTAGGTCATAAACATGGTTGAAACAACATCTTCAAGTTTTTACACATTTTCAATGACTTACACGGTACCATACGCAGCTGTGTAAGTCATATTTATGGGTGTATAAGTCATAAATTGACTTTACTTCTCCAATTCTTTATCCTATTTTCACTCTAACTCACCTCCTTTTTGCTCCACAAAGGCAAATAAGACCGAACATCTACAAAACTATACGAAGGATATGAGTTTAGCTCATTTTGGTCTTTTTCTTCCAACTTATACCTAAACCAAATTATGAATCAAAATAAATATATTATATGCAACATAAACATTAATCACTAAGCATTAGAGAATAAATATATAATCAATCAAGCACTTATCACTTATTATGCAAATGATGAAGTAAATCACGCGTTAATATAAACTTTATATTTGATATACAAAATGCACAAGAAGGGGGGGTTGAATTGTGTCTTCTTTTTCGTGAAAATAATTCCCTTTTCAAATTCTTTGAAAACTTTGCTTTTTCAAAACTATTGAGTAAAAATATCATGATGTATTGCAATTAACTTCTAAGTACTTGTATAAAATAATAGAAATAAAAGTTGAGAGTTGAGAGTAGAAGTTGACACAACAATTTTATCCTAGTTCACCCCAAACTGTGGGCTACGTTTAGTCCTCATAATCCTTTATGAGATTTCACTATACTTCTTAAAAATACAAGTATTCTTTTCACTAAGCCTCTTCAGGTCTCTTACAGCAAGTATTGTTTTTCTCACTTAGCGTCTTCGGGCTCTCAGCTTTTCTTCTCTCTTACAGAAAGATGTTTGCGAGCTTTGTTACAGAGAATAATAGCTCTAGAGTTTAGCACAATGAATACAGTGTTTCTCAAAGTCACTACTTTCATAAAATCTCTAACTCTTTCAAAATCACTAACTTCTTCAGCCTTCGACTCCGACTCATATTTATAGCATTCGTCTTCAACTGCTTCTTGATAACCGCTTCTTTCTTCTTGAATCTTGATCTTTGAAGAAACCATTATTCAGTTGAGTTATGTAACTGACTCAACCTGATTAACCTCCCGACGTGGTATCGGGTCTTCGTCTTAGTTTTACTTCAGCTTCGTCTTACTTTCTATCGTCTCATTTTCGCTTCTGCTTCATCTTAGTTTCCGCTTCGTCTTAGTTTCCACTTCGTCTTACTTTTGTCTCCGCTTCGTCTTATTTTCTTTCGTCTTATTTCTGCTTCTGCTTCATCTTAGTTTCGTCTCAGCTTCCGCTTCGTCTTACTTTTGTCTTCGCTTCATCTTACTTTTGTCTCTTCTTCGCCTTACTTTTGTCTCCGCTTTGTCTTACTTTTGTCTTCGCTTCGTCTTATTTTCTAATATTATTATTATTTGATTTTCATCAAAATTATTAATCGTGAAGTCATTTTGACTTAATAAATGATGTTTTCAATATCTTCTTAAAATACTTTGAAATTGATTTAAAGATTTTAGTGTTCCTTTCCTTTTAAATCTATAAATAATATAAAAAGAATGTTAACTTCCTTTAAGTAACCTCTATATATGGACTTGACTGTAAGCTTCACATCCATTCAATGGTTTTTTTTAGCTGCAAGATTGCCAATTGCTGTTACAAAGAAATATATTTTTATGCCTTATGAAAAAGGTGTAAGACAAAAGATGATTATGAAATTTAGGATTCCTTTTACAAAGAACAAAAGTTTTAAAAGAGAGATAAGGTAGTTTATTTATGGTTTTAGGAATATACTACAAAGCTAACCAAAGAATTAAGCTTATCTTTTAGATATGTTGCTTGAAACATAATAAAGAATAACAAAGTAAATGGTGATAATAAGAAAGAAAGACATTCTAGGTTAAGGGACCAGTGAAGTTCTTTGATGAATGAATAGAACAAAGGATTTTATTAACTTAGTCAAGATGAGTAAGAGAAGTTGTCATATTATCTTTTATCACAACAAGTGTTCATTTATTTCATAAGGTCTAAATCCAATTTCTATTTGCAAAAATGATAGACACCTTTGAATTAATAGGAATGAAAGCTCTAAATTTGATTCTTTAAGGAAGGAGATTAGATAGAATGCTAAGAGGATGCAATTTGTCATTCCAAAGAAGATTTTTTTATCTATTTCTTATTTGGTACATGAAGACATATCTCACCTAACTTCTTAACTTGAAAATTATTCTCCAAGTTTGACATAAACTCTTATTGATCTTCAGATTCGAAAAGTTGTTGCCTGTTATCTTATACATGTGAATTCAATTAAATAAAGTGGATTCTTTATCAGTTAAAAGTAGTTCAATCCTTTTAGTAAGGAGAATTTTGTTCAAAATGTAAGAGCCTTGATGCTACGATGCCTTTATCTTAGTCTTATAAACGTCATCCCATCAAATTTTATAGTTGAAGTGATCATTAGAGTATCCAATTGAAAGAAAAATCCTCATCTTTTTTCAATAGTTTTAATTACTCTAGAGGAATGGAGTAAGTGTTCAATCTAATGAATGTGGATGACACTTAAAAATGATCTAACAACTCCTGATTTTCCATCTTAAAAAAGAAAATGATTTGTTTAGTTAGAGATTCTAACTTTTACTTCATAGATAAGAGGAAAGTAGTCAAATATGGAGAGTCTAAAGGGAATAATAGGGATCCTAAGTTACCTTGTAGGTGAAGACTAAAGGAGATTATAAAAGTTGGAAAGAGTATCCTGATTAACCTAGGGTAAAGGTCAATATTAATTTTATCGCAAGTGCAAGACGTAGCTATAGCTAGTACAGGCAAGTACATGTCGATTCCATAAAGACACTAAATACTAGTAATTACCCTTTTTCTATTATCTAGCCTAAAAATCGGATTTTTGGTTTTTAATTAAAAACAAAGCTAAACAAATTAACTAAATTAAGATTAAACAAATTTGAACTCAAGATAAGTAAAATGAGAAGAAAAATCAATATCAAATAGTATTGTCTAAGTGATGAATCCCCTTAAAAATTCTTGAACTATTAACCTTTTTATCATGCAATCATATTATTGATTATTGGACCGTGGAAATTTCTATCTTATGTAAATAACTCTCTCGAGACTGTTACCAACTAATCCATCAATTGATTAACATAAATCTTTCTAGTTAAAACCCCTAAGATTGTATTTTCGATTTACAAATTTCACTATTAGGTTTGACCTTAATCTAGATGATTTATGTTGACTTATCTCTAGATTCACATGCAGCTCTTTCCAATTATGGTAAATATATTCATATAAGAGGATTTCTTAATCTCAATCATATGAAATCAAATCATGCACTAATATTCTAGATATATTAGAACAAGAAAAAAATGCATAATCGAATCGTAATAAATCAATCAATATAATTGCAATAAATAAAAGATTAAAACATATTGTTATCTCAAACTTGGGTTCATCACACCTAAACAATGAAACACATTTAGTTACTATTCATAGAAAACAAAATAAAAAATGCAAAAAACTAATAGAAAATAAAGAAATTATAATTCTAAATTTTCCTTTCTCTTCTATTGAATCTTTTTGCAAGTTTGGATTTGATGTGGCTATCTACTAGATCTCTTGATGTATTAATCTTCGTGCTTTCCTTGTCCTTTGATCAAAATCATCGCCTTTTTAAGTGTCTTTCGTTTTAAAACTAATTAATAATTTGAATCTCCTTTATTTACCTCTACTCACATCCTTTTATAATAAAATTTAGGGTTTCTAAGATATACATGGTCACTTATAAGGGTATGTGAGAGACAATGTATAATTAAAAACACCTAAATTTGCGATTTCACAAGGACATAGAGACTTACACGGGCAACATATACGGTTGTGTATATCAAGATACATAAGTGAGTAACTCCACACGACCAAAACTAAAATTCTTATATCTTCACATGTTTACAGAGAATAACATAGTCACTGTACACGATCGTGTAGGTCCTTAATTGCTTCAAATCTTTGTTCCATGCCACATTTTCATTTGAATTATTCTCTTTTTGATCCATAAAGGTAAATATAACCTATAAATGCACTTGAAACAAATTAAGTACCAAATATACAACAAAACTATAAAATATTAAGCAAAAAATATCAAATATAGGAGTATAATTATAGTCAAATATACATCTATCAAACATCCCCACACATAAAGTTTGCTTTTCCTCAAGTAAATCATAATCTAAATTATTAATTTTACAACATCCATCCTTTATTAATCCCAACCTTTCTATCCATATTCTAAATTATCATGTCATATTAATCAAATTAACATACAAGTATAATCAAGTAATCCTAAAACTAATCGTCATAAGCGATGTTAATAATAATCATGTTAATAATCTTATTGAAGTAAGAAACAAAAATCTTTACACCTTCTCCAAGGTTCACTCAATGCACTCAAGTGTTTAGGGTGAAAAGTATCAAACTCTCAAATCAATGCATAATAAAACTCTTAACCATAAGCTTGCAATATTATCTCATCTTCACCACTTGTATGTAAATTAAAAACAAAAATTAAAAGGTCTTTATAAGGTAGTAATAGGGCATAGGTAAGGTATGATTGGGATAATAAAAGCTTGATAAATTTGAAAGAAATTTACAAAGGAAACATTACAAGAAACTTGTTCACAAACAATATAGTTTTCATTATAGATCCACTGGTACTATATTTTTTTTCTTTTTTTTTCAATCAATATAGTTTTCAAGCATTCATCTTGTTCCACAATTAAAGAAATATTGGACCTTTCAAAATTTCAAGCTTCAAACACTTAAGTAATGTAAATATCCTTCAAGGTTCGAAACAATAAAAAGGCTTCAAGAAAAATATGATAAAGGTTAATAATTTGGATTATAATCAATGAAAAAGGGTAAGGCTCAACTTGGTTATTCCTAAAGGATGAAATATAGTAAGGTAATTATCAAAGAAATAGCTTAAACAAGTGTTGAATCTAAGTGCTTTTATCACTTCAATGCTTTTAATTTAACAAATGTGATCTCAATATGCATAATAAGAATAAGTTATATAATTGTTCAACTATGCATGATAACACATATAAAAGAATAAAAGAGTTTAAAAATTCATGTATTTTGCTCTTAGGCTTAAAAGTTCACAAACAAATGGTTACAATGTGTGTAAATAATCTGCAATTTTCATTCAAATTGACTTTCTCAATGATTACTAACAATATGACTTATAAAAGCAAGTTATTCTAACTATCATCCTTTTACATACTAATTCAAATCAATAATCAATAAATAAATAAATTATTTATGGACAAATTTCAACTAATTCAAAGTGTCAATCAATAAAATTTAATAACAAAAATTATAAAATTTTTTGAGAAAATCATAATCCCCTTCCCCCAATTAAAATTTTACATTGTCTCCAATGTATACAATATAAGCATGAAAATAAAAGGTGTCTCCAATGTACACAATATAAGCATGAAAATAAAAAGTGAGATAGTGGAGTTTGGTACTTCCTTAAGTAATAAGGATTTTTAGGGTTTGATTTTCATGATTTGGGGACTATCTATCCCATATGAGATACTAACATCCTTGCAAAATATAAATAAAAAGAAAAAAATAAAAGAAAATAAATATGACACAAATAATTAAAAATATGAAATAATATGAATACTAATGTTTAGATAGAAAGAAAGAAAACAAGAAGAATACACAATTAAAGATAAAAAGAAAAGATATAAAATTTAAACATCTCCCTCGTGGTGTGACTCGGGTCTATCTAATGATGGAGTCTTTGGGTCGATGATCTTGAGTAGTTGGAAGAACTATTGATAAATTACCCTTGCTAGATGAAGAAAGCTGGAAATCGATGCCTTGATGGCTTACCATTAATAACAATAACTCTCCCATCCATCCATCCATGGTCTCAAGCCTTCCAATATGCTCAACTGAGGTCTCAAGTGTTCCTACCTGCTCCACAAATTCTGCCTATTATAGTTGGAGAGTCTTTTAATTACCCAAAATTTATGCCACCCATCTCTCCAGCCTAGCTACCTTCAGCTGGTTTGGAAGTGGTATCCTAGCCCTAGGTTCTCTCGGACTATCATATACAAGTACTGCTTCTCCCATCTCAGCTGGTGGTAAATGTGGTTGCAGTGGCTGCTTCACAATTTGTTGCTCCTTTCTAGCTACTCTCAACGTTGTTGGCTCGTCAGGCTGTCCAATAAGTTTATAATGTCTCTTGTGGGATCTCAATGTTGACTGTCCATATGCATGCACTTCATTATGTCCAAGTTGAGTGCTACCATGGTCCCAACCTATCGCATTTGTGGTAGTCAATCAACGATCTCTATCTTTCATACTAGTCTTGTCACATAAGGCCCAACATAGATCATGTCAACATTCCTTTCTTCACTTTGGTGCTTAATAAATTGGGCAAGCATGTGCCTCAGGTGGATCGACATCCTGTCACTCATGCTCTATAAATAATATACATTCAAGTTCCCTACCACACCATGACTATCCCTTTAGTTGCTTAGAATGTGGCTCAAGACTCTATGTATATAACAGAGCGTCAAGTGTCATAACGACGAAGCCTTGGATCTGCTTGGGTCATAATCACCTTCATCACTGGTGGTATCCCAAAACTATCAGGAGAACATCCCATATGGGAAGTCTATCCGCAAGTCTGGATACTCTAGCATCCTGACAAAGTCTACATCGTACAAGCCCATGGTGACTGAAAAGTCTGAATAGCTCATTCAAATCATCTCCCTGAATAGTCGGAACTAGAGGGTGTTTGGCCTGTCCCAGTCGTGGCGTTCCTATTAGAACATACTGCAAAAAAAAAGTTGGCAAGCATTAAAAGTATCTCAAAAAAATAGTTGGCCTAGATTTGTAAGCAGTGAAGATGAAAACGAGGGTGAGTGATTTGTATTATATCTTGTAAACTAATCTCTGTATGTATTATTTTATATATAAGTATTTTTGAAATTGTAAATAAAATCTCGTACGCGAACAAATTCAATGATATTTTATTTTTATATATAATGCTTCAAATTATCAATTATTTTATATAATATTTTTGTATAATAAATTAACAAAAAATCTTAATATTATATAATAATATGGATTCAAAATGTCAAAAATAATTATAATTAACATGGTATAACACTTCGTTAAAATGCATATTATAAATTGGACTACATTTTACAAAACGTAGCTATTTTGGCTACGTTTTTAGAAACATAGCCAAAGACATTTGGCTAAGTTTTTGAAAACATAGCTAAAACCATTTAACTACGATTTTTAAAACGTAGCTAAGAACTTTTGACTACATTTTAGAAAATGTAACTTATAAGTTTTAGCTATGAAAAGAAAGCGTAGCCAAAAGTATGGAAAAAAATTTCCAAAACGTCGCTAATAGTTTTTAGCTACGAAAATAAAATGTAGATAAAAACCATTAGCGACGATTAGTGAAAAACGTCACCTATAATTTTCAGCTATGGAGATTTGACAACATTTATTACAATGAATATAAGTCTTTAGCGATGATTTTGGGACTTTTAAGGACGAATTTTTTCATAGCCAAATGTTATTTGTGTTGTAGTGAATGCAGAACATCTAATTCTATAAATTAAATTATATTAAAGAAATAATTAATTATAAAAATTAAATAAAAAGATTGCTCATCATTCTCATATAATAACAAATATTCAAGAAAAATATATAAAATTTTGAGCAAAATCTAAAGTTATTAATTGATTGCGTAGTCTTACTAATTTAAACTTACAATTTACATCACTTCTCTTGAATTTTGAATGAAACAAAGTTACGTAATATCAAATAGATTTAATTCTAGCTAAATTTAAACTAACTTGGTCAAACTTGTCCATTACTTAAGTTGAAAGAACTATGAATGAGCTATTTTCTATTGGATATTCCTAACCCTTGGCTACGAAGTAAATTTAATCATAATCAACAAAATGTGATCTTTACAAGGATACCTCTTAAGACACAACTAATCAGCTGAAAAATATAAAAGCATTTACTTACAGTCGGCAGAATTTCAATTTCATAAATAACATTCAACGGCAACTTCCAAAACAAGACTTCAGACATCGTTAAGGGGGGGAGGAAGCAACGGACGAACGTAATCAATTACATGATCTTTAGATTCGGACAAACTAGCAATGACTTTATCAAGTACAAACAAAAGGACTCAGTTTCTTTTATAAAAAAAAAGAATAGCAGAACAAAAGGAATCAGTTGCGGAAGCCACTCTGTCGCAATCTTGACTTACCTGTCCGGCGGTCCGAATACATATATTTTTCATACAAGCTTTTGGAGATCGTTCACTTTTACAATTTCGGTAGGATCCCAACTTGAATGGGAGTAGTGAACTACAAGGCAACACCTTCTGGCCTCAATATTACTTTTCTTGGTAGAGTTTGTGTGACTTCCAAATTGTATATTTTTCAAGTTAATAATATACTTACCCACCTGCTTTGACAACCACTTTAAAAGAATTGGACTTGAATAGATTTTCTGAATTTCATGCTTTCAAATGCTATAGAGTTGAAGTGTGACATATTAAAAGGAAAATAAGTTAAAATTTTAACAAAGAAGAAATTTATTTTACCAAATCATAAGATTTATGCTATTAAGTTTGGTTCTGCCAGATTCTGCTGGGGCTGGACGTTGTTATTCGGATCCATGATCTTGAGAGATTTTGGTTGCTGAATACCTACAAAACAAGCAAGGCACACCGGGGGTTGTTTCCCGGAAGGCCCCTCCGACGCTCAAGTTAGTCTTTTGGAGAGGTTTTTGTCACTGAGAATAGAGAAAGCTAGGGTTGTTGTCTTGTACCTGTATCATGGCGAAATAGTACCTTATATATGGGATAGATGCTAGGTTTAGGTCTTCACGTAGGTCTTTACGTTTGCAAGGGGGACTAACACCTGTGAATGGGCTTCAAACGTATGGACCTAGACCTGGGCCTGGGCCTGGCACAGCCGACCCAACCAAGTGTGAATGTATTAAACATATCAATTCAATAATAACAAACATGACGAATATAACTAATGATTACACGTGAATGAGAGAGATTAGTCATGTATTGTTGTATATTATGCATTGCAACAGTCGAGTGAAAGGCATGAATCAAAAATTTTGATATGATATTCTCACCCTATTTGATCTTGTCTCTCTCCGTTCTCCTCTTCTTCTTCCCTTTACCTACATCATTCCTGACAATCTAATCTAAACATTTGCGACTTATTAAAACCATAACAATTGGATGGTGTACATTCATGGCGGAAGGAACGAGAGGTGTAGAGCTTCGTCGTATAGAGGAAGGCATTAAGAGCATCTTAGAGTCTCAGATAAGGAACAAAAGGCTGTTAACAGAATTTCAGCTTCGAGATGATAAGCGTGAAAGGGAGATCAATGATTTAATAACTAGGTTCTAGCAAATGCTACAAAAGATGGGAAAAGAGTCTCTTGACTGCAGATGCTAGGGTTACAGGAGAGGGTGAAGGGTATACCGCTTCGACCCGTTTTACCGAGATAGAGTTTTTGGTGTTTGAAGGACAGGGAGTTAAAGGTCAGGATATATAAATACTAAAATTCTTCACTTTAGATAATAACTTGGACCATTTGAAGGTCGGCGTAGCTTCCATGGATTTAGAAGGCCAAGCTCATGAATGGTATCAATTGACGCTTAAGAATAGAAAAACTTTCGAAGTAGGTTGCAACCAGGGACGGAGCTACAGTAGGGGACAGCCTCCAACAAATTTCATGCAAAAAAATTATTATTTTAAGTTTTGCCTCCACAAAAAAAATAAAATTTTACTCCATTAAATTTTTTCCCCCATTAAAAATAATAAAATTTTCCTATTAAAATTTTGCCCCCACTCAAAAAAAATTCTGGATCCACCCCTGGTTGCAACAGTTCTTAGCTTGATATTTGATGAGGATCTTTTTGAAGACCCCATATGAGACTTGAAGGAGCTTAAACATAATTGTTCAATATAAGAATATTGTGTGCCATTTTGATAGACATTATAATAAACTCCCATCTCCCGAGAATTATTTTGTAATGTTCTTTTTGAAGTGACTTGAAACCAAAACTAAACTTAACGGTGAAGACGATGGACTCGCAAAATCCATAAGCATATATTTTGGCACAGAAATAGGAAGCTATAATGGCTATAGGTGCCAATCTATACCAAAATCGGAGTGGATCCAAGCTATCATCTCAGATGCTGCAACAAGGAGGAGGGATTGCGTCATAAAATGGAATTTTGTCACCAAGCGCTATACCATCCAACGTTAATGCAGAGGCGGGTTTGTTACCCACCCCAAATAACTAAGGAAATACAAGCAAGTTTATTCATTATAAGAACGTTAGAAGATAAAGACCTATGAGTAGTAATGAGTTTGATGGTAGGAGAGAGAAAGGGTTGTATTCTGGTTTGATGAATGTTACATATTGGGGCATAAGTGCAAAAAGAGAACTTCAATTATTTATGGTAAAAGAAGATGGGATAGGGTTGGAAGAAATATTATAATCAGAAGAGAATAGTAGAATCGGACAGGGAAGAAGAAAAGAATACATAATGATGAAGTGAATCACAAGTTAACAAAATGCTACTCAAACACACAAGAAGGGGGGTTGAATTGTGTATACTTTTTAATAT
>JANKOE010000002.1:50047689-50058746 GCA_026284465.1 Erythroxylum citrifolium | reverse complement strand
CGGGAAAGGTATGTTATTACATTATTAGTATTAATTTCAATATAATCTCTTATAATTTTATAATAATTAAATTTTATTGTTTACTAGGAGTCTTAATAGCACAAGTAGTTCAACAGATCCAATTTCTATTGATAATATCGATCTTTTGGCAGATTGGGTTACCAGATTTGATAGATGTGAATGACTTGGAAGATAATCTTAGTTGGGAAAGCATTGACATGTCATTTGGTATATTAAATTTGAATGATGATAATGATGAGACTCCTCTCAATGATGAGGATTTTGTACCAAATGATAACTAGAGTTAGTGTACTTATAATGGGTATCCTCCCGTAGATATTTGAATGAAGTTCCACATTTTTTTCTTTAAATTTTACTTATATTTGATGTATATGTTAAATTATATATATGTAATGTAATTATAAATATGTTTGTTACTTCTATTTGGTTGGTTACTCATCACAAACTCTTGTCGTAAATTATAATAGTTTGAGAGTTAAGGATATTTATTATTCTTTTTATTGGATATTTTGATGTAATTATTATTTATTATATGATGAATTTGTAATATTTTAAATACTTTGTATTGGTTTTAATTTTATATTTGTATGATGATAATTGTCTTTTTCATATTAATTGTGGTTATTATTTATATGTGAAATATCTAAAAATTATTGTTATTTTATATTAATTATGGTTATTATTTATTATTATGATTTTTGAAAACAAGATTGATGTAAACTTACATAACATACAGTACAACAGTACAATATGACAATGGATTATTTTGCAATTTCTAAAATATTCAGGGACTATTTCATAAATTTAAAAAATTATTTGAAACGGTATTCGACATTGACTGGTACTGGTACAGTACTATATCATAACCTAATCTGGTATCAAGTCTGATACGGTATTCGCAACTTTAGTGGTAGGAGACAAGTTGGGGGTGGCTAACATTAGGTAGTTCAGGCATGTTGAAAGGAGACATCCTAACATCCTAGTGAGAAGATGCGAGAAAATTATACTTAATGACTATAAGAGAAGAAGATGAAGACCTAACAATATTTTTTAAAGAGGGGGTAAAGTTGATCAAGTATGATATGACTTTACTATAGCTTACTGATGACACTTTCAATAGGAAACTTTTGCAAATACAGATACAGGTAGGGGATCTTATATAGAGGTTCTTTTTTTTAAATAAAGAGGTAATTCTCTTTTTATTGGTTTTTTAAAACTCTTACCTTCCTTTTCTTCGTTTCTTAGGTCTTGTAATTAATCTAAATACTTTTGTTTGTAGTATTTGCCCTTTAGTTATTTTAGGTATTTTATTTTATTTACCTTTTCTCTTTCAATTGCATGTTTGTTTTATTTACTTATTACTTATTTGTTTTTTGTGTCTATTTATTTACTTATTTTATATTTATATTTATTTTGCTTTTAAATTTTAAATTTTATTTTTAATCTTTTTTACTTACAATTATTTTTATGTATTTGTTTATTGTTTTTTCTCTTCAAATTGTTTTTAATTTTTTTTCCTTTTTTTGTAAATCTGTCAAAAGTAGTTTCTTTAATGGATAAAAATAAGGCTTAAAACTACTAAACCTCACATCTTAACAAAATTTCTACTGAGACTTTGTTATTATTATTATTGTTGTTGTTGTTGCTACTTTTGAGTCAAATGTGATAACAAAGATGCTTTAGAAAATTTTAATTGTGTTTTTCAATCATAAGATGATTTAAATGCAAGTTTGATAAACTCAATAAACTTTATGTTTTAAAGAATAATTTATAAGTAATTTTATAACTTCAAAAGAAAAATATGAGCTTTGATTTTACCAAGGTTGCCAATTTAAAATTTTATTTTAAAAGTACTTTTACCTATACCTTTGATTATATTTATTGATGGTAAATTGAATTATTATAAGCTATAATGGCAAGATCTAATCAGAAAGACTATTTTATTATTTTAAACAAAGAAACAACATGAAGGTTAAAAGATGATTCTGGTTTTTTAATAAGGAAATAAACTAATCGTGCTTTAAGTTAGCATTAAATAATGAGAAAAGTTTATGTAATATACTAATTGACAGCTTATAGTAATTTGGAACAAAAATGTTTTAGTTGAAATTTATATCTTTCCTAAGTTTTTTATCGGCGACTTTTTGTTACTGTGTTTTGAGAAAAACACCGTTAAATGAACAGAAGCCCACAAAGGCCACTCTCCCACATTAACGCAACACGATAACCTTCCGTTGCTTTTGACTTATGATAGCGTGGACGGAGCAGTTATTCCTGTAACCGAATTTACGATATTACCCTCATCAAACTACCCCGTCTCACACGTCACATCCCTTGCTCATCAAGGAAAAAGAAAGACCCCTCCTACGTCTCTCTCTATTTAAGAGACAGTGAGAGAAAAGACGAGAGAAAACAGGAGAGCGATGATGGAAAATGAGATTGGGAAGAGCAGCAGTGGAGATGGAGGGAAGGGGAGTGGCGGGAACAGGCGCAAGTTGTGGTTGTTCAAGAAGTCGTGGAGATGGAGATGGAGGTTTCTGAGGTCTGCATTTAAGTGGAAGAGGCACACCTTGCAGCTTTCTCTTTTGGATGATTTGCTTTTCAAAGTTGTGTCTGTTTTAGAGGCCGTTGTCTTGGTGGCTACTCTCTCTTTCTTCTTTCTTTGTTGTGGCTGTCACATTTGAGAAACCCCCCTTTCCTTTCTAAGTTGTTTCTCTGTTTTTCCTTCCTACTTTTCAGTCCCTTGTGTGCTTCAGCTAAGTGACGGTGATCTGTTAAATGAAGTTTGCTTGAATTTAACTCTACAATGAGAGAGTGAGGATTCCAAGGAGTTATAGAGAGTGAGGATTCTAAGGAGTTGCTGTAACTTTAGTGTTTAATCTTCGTTAAACTGACGCTTGTCTCATTAACTAGAATGCTACACACTTTTTGAGATTCTTATTAGTGATTTTATTAATATTCATTAATAATTATTATATAATGATTACTATGATTGTTTTACTTACAGAGCCTGTTGATTTTTTTTTCTCTATTTTAATCTAAAACCATGATTTAGCTGAACGAGCTTGAAACTTGCAATTCCTGTTAAATAAATGTTAATAGAAACCATGTCTCTGTCCAAGATGCACTTTTTTCAGGACCAAACCCCCACTCGTAGGAATGGAGCAACTCTCGTGGCCAGCCCTTTACCGTTTAGTGCGAGCTTTCGGGCGAGTCCGGATTTAGTCGGTTATCCTTGTGGTGCCAGATACAGGATGATTTCAACCAAAAAAAAAAATCCATTCCAAGTAATACAACTTTAATGTTCCGAATATGCGCAGACCCAAAAATCAATACTTCAATTAACTATCGCAACGATCTCATAATTATTTTCTTGCATTCCAGTTTCTGATTAACTATATGAAAGAAAAAAAAATTGATATTCTACTTAAAAATCAAAAGAAAAACTTAGATATTCTACTTAAAATTCATGATAGAAGTATACTATAAACAAAACAAAAGCTTCGCTAAAAGGTTACCTTAACGTAGCCTAAAAACATGTAGTCAAATGTTTACTTTGATGTATTGCGGTAAATCTAGAACGAAGATGTAGCCACAACGAAGAACTTGCCAAAAAAATATAGCTGATAGCTTAGTTCAAAGAGTAAATGGTCTCCAGGAGCTTGCTTCTATAGAAGATGGACTTTATCAAATAGAGCAAACATACCAATAAAAGAAATTGAGATAAAAGGGACACACAAGATTTAATGTGAAAAACCTTTAACGAATATGGAAAAAAATCACGAGTAAGAATAGAAAACTTTCCACTATAGAAAACAAATATTACAATAGGAAGATCTCACAATCTACACCAAAAATTATATACAAGGTTATGGAAAAGAGACTTTGGAATATGCAAAACCTTAAACATATGCCTCCTTATATAACTTTATCGGAGGCTATTATGTTCTCTTTTTACCAATATGAGATTTAAACCAACAATCTCCCACTTGGAGATTTGATTGAGAACCAATCAATCTCTATATCATTATTTCTATCTTGTCATTTATTTGTTGTCTACGTCTCAGTCAAGTCATACAAAGATCTACACCACATGAATTTAGCAGTGTTGATTGGCTTTATTAGTGCATCTGCTAAGTTCTCTTTTTTGTGAATTTTCTGTATGTCCACACTTCCATTTTCCACTACTTCACGAAGAAAATGATATTGAACTCCTATGTGTTTAGTTTTGGAATAAAAAGCTGGATTCTTTGCAATATATAAGGCACTTTGACTATTACAATACGAAGGGATTTTCTCCTATCGGTGCCCAAGTTTCCCCAAAAACCTTTTTATCCAGATTGATTCCTTGCAAGCTTGAGTACCTACCATATACTCAACTTCTGTTGTAGATAATGTTACAACTATCTGTAGTTTAGACAACCAGCTCACAGCTCCTCGTGCAATAGTAAACACATAGCCTGTAGTGGATTTTCTTTTATCAAGATTGCCTGCAAAATCAAAATCAACATATCCTTTGACAATAAATTCATATCCTTCATAACATAGAGCAACATTTGAGATCCCTTTAATATATTTTAAGATCCTTTTTACAACCCATCAGTGTTTTCAATCAGGATTCGCCATGTAACAACTAACCACTTCCACTGCATATGCAATGTCTGCTCTTATGCAAATCATAGCGAACATTAAACTTCCCACAGCTGATACAAATGGTACTCGAGACATCTCCTTCCTTTCTGCTTCACTGCTAGGGTTTTTACTTAAGGATAACTTAAAATTAACAGGAAGAGGGTTAGAGATTGACTTACAATCTTGCATATTGAAGCATCACAAGATTTTCTTCAAGTAATTCTTTTGAGAAAGCCAAATCTTCCTGTTATTTCTGTCTCAGTAAGTTTGCATCCTTAGAATCTTGTTTACTGGTCCTAAATCCTTCATTTCAAACTCCCCAGCTAACTGAGCCTTCAAATCTTGAATACAATTTTTGTTGAGGCTTGTAACCAATATGTCATCAACATACAATAATAATACAAAGAAATCATTATTACTAAACCTCTTGAAATATGCACAAGGGCCTGCACTAAATCTGTTGAATCCACGACTCATTATAAAAGGAATCAAATCTTTTGAACCAACTTCTTGACGCCTGTTTTAAACCATACAAAGATTTGTTTAGCCTGTAAACCAAGTTTTCTTTCCCTGGTTCTTCAAAACCTTTTAGTTGATGCATGTACATTTCTTCTTTAAGATCTCTATAAAGAAATGCAGTTTTTACATTTAACTTCTCTAAATGTAGATCAAATGTAGCATACATAGCTAGGATAATCCGAATTGTATTGAGACGAGCTACAGGTGAAAATTTTCAATAAAGTCGATACCTTCTTTCTGAGCATATCCCTTTACCACCAACCTTGCACGACACCGCTCCACCTGATCATCACTGTTACGTTTGATCTTATACACCCATTTATTGCCAATGGGGTTTCTCCCTTGTGGTAATGGCACAAGCTTATGTGTCTTATTCTTATGAAGAGCTTCTATTTCTTCCTAGATTGATGGTATTTCTTCCTAGATTGATGGCATCACTTCTGCCATCCAAAGTGATGCATCTGAGCTATTTGTTGCTTTTTGGAATGTTAATGGTTGACCATCTTCTGTTAAGAGACAATATGTAACATTGTCCTCTATAATATAATCAGGCTGCAGGTTTAGATTCTCCTTTCGTAGGTTGATTGTGAAACATCTATAAATATATATTATTTAATTTATTTTTAATTAAATATATTTTATTTAATTAATTTAAATTAATTATTACTAAATTATAAATATCATAATTTAATTTAATTTATAAAATTAAATTAATAATTATTAATAAATATAATTAAATTTTAAAATATTTTTAAAGTATATAAATTTCAAATAAAAGTTGATTTAGTAATTAAAAATATATAAAATAGATATTAGTTTATAAATAATAATGTTTAAATTATTTATTTAAAAAATAAAAATTTTTATTAATACTTTATTAATAAATATTATATAAAAGATTAAAATAAATTTAAATAAAATAATTTATTTTTAATTTTTATTTAATATATAATTATTATTAGTAATAAAAATATTTATTTTATTTTAAAAATAAAATTAAAAATCATAATAAAAGTTTAACTAAATAACTAACTAAAAACCTTTGAAAAAAGAAAGAGAGAGGAAAATTTTTTAAATTTTTTTTGAAAATTTTGCTAATAAACTCCTATATTTTTTAAAATTTCCTGTACCAGCCAATATATAATTGGTATTGAATGAAACAGATTGGTACTTACTGATATTTACACCCGGTATATAAAACTTTTATTTCATTCCATTCTCCGACTAGTACAATACGTTCCGCCTGGTACAGTATGATATTCAAAATCATAAACCAACATAACCATTGTTCAGTGAATATTTTTGATATAGTTGACAATTTTAAAAAACTGTTAAATCTGTTTAACAATGAGATTTTCAATATTTTTTTTTACAATATGTGGGCCGGATTCTATGTGGGCCGGATAGAATCCATCATTGAGTCAAAATTAACTTACCACGGTACGGACGAATTTCAAAACCATATAACCATTGTCCAGTGGATGAGGTACTATTTAGTCAAAATTTGCTAATCGTTCAATTGTAATTGCTAATAATTTGGAGATACCAATAATTAAATCTAACAAAAGTCTCCAAAGTCCCAATGAAGTGAAAGTGAAAAACAAAACTTGTGTTTGCTCTATGTTTATGTAAAACCCAAATGTCCTTCCATCTTCTTATCCGATCATCCATTTCCCCTCACAGCTACCGTCACTGTCAGAAGCACCTCGACAGAGCGCAATGCATTCTACTATCTCATCTTCTTCTTTTTACACTCTTTTGGAGCCCAACCACAAACCTCTTCTCGGTCACTTTCTTGCAAGAAAGCCTTCTTGCTCGCCTCTCAAGAAAAGGGCTCCTTTAACAACTAGAGCTCTTCTGTCCACCTCTAAAGAAACTGTCTTGAAGGACTTCCAGGAAAGCAGAGCTCTCAAGGTATTTAACAAATTTAGATTTTCATTTTATCTCCCCAGGTAAAAGCTTTGCACTTGTGTAGCTAGTTTGATGTTTTATCACTTCTGATTCTTGGTAAACAAGTCTAACTCAATATTTATGTCAAAGTCCGAGTCTTGCTTCTTATTGCTCGAGAATGTATACTTCTCTTTCCTTGTATTACGGTTTCTACTCTCACTTGTCATTATGATTAGATGGGTCCATGTAAAATCATCGTCATCAACGCACAGTCCGAAACACTGAGTCCGAAATCCCGCAATGAAGCGGGTCTGGAGAGGTCCAGTATTACGCAGCATTACCTATGTAAAATCCAAATGTGAAAAGAAACACGAGCATAAGCAGAGGATATAAATTTGTATTTATAGAGCATTTGGAAAACTGGCTAACAAATGCTATCTAAAAATTGCGTCAAAGTGACAGCATGAAAGCAAAAAATTGCAGTAAAATAATGGACTTACCATAGACAAACACAGGAGATGCATGAATTTAAACAATTCTCAAAGTGCTCATGATGTAATCGTTGATATATTTTCAGTTTCGTTGGATTGTCAGCCTACAAGTAACAATTAATAATTCTGTGAGCTTAGTTTCTTTCCATCAAAGGAAGACTTTCTACGGGATCCATCTGACCTAATCTTTTATTTTGGGTTATCTCTTAGTGGTCTCTTTAATGGTTTTCCCCTTGTGTTCGTTGCAGATTATTTCAGGTTTGCAGAATTTCAATAGAGACAGTGTTGCTTCTGTTGTCACTGCTGCAGATAAGGTTAACCTGACATTATCTAATCTTATCGTCTACCTTCGTAGATTATCTTCTCTGTGTTCCATCCGATTTAATATAGACACTATATTAATTTCTTTTTCGGCCTTTAGATACTAGTTATTTCTATCTTAAATGTCCCACTAATAGCACCAAGTTCCTGACAAGGATGATGACTAAGAATCTGTTGCATTTTATGGAATTGAATTGCATTGCATAAAGCTCCATTCTGATAAAAGACCTAGATATGCCTAGGAACTTGCAATTGATTAATATCATTATTCATACCCTAGCTTGAGGTTTTCCTTTACAACCCGGAGTTTGCTACAATACATGTATGGAATGAATGAATTTTAAAGGCTATTGCTTCTGTTAGAACTTGAAGGTTTTTGTTAGTGGAGCTAATAGATATATCAGTAGGGGTAATTGTTGATCATTGTGAGAAAGCATTTTACTGCTTTGAAGAGCACTATCACTTATTACATTTTCTGTTCAACACAAGACTTTGAGTCAGTCATGTCAATTACGATTTGAAATACTGAAAGAAATGGTTTTTATTAATGAATATGATGGTTATTTGAAGAAATGCAACAGATTCTGTTGACTCTCTTAAAAGAATTGCCTTTTTTGACCCATGTTGTTTAATGTTAATTCTGGAAATGTACAGGGAGGAGCAACACATGTGGATATAGCTTGTGATCCAGAACTAGTGAAGCTTGCCATTAGCTTAACATCTCTTCCTGTAACTTCTCTCTCTGGAAAAAATTGTCATAGTGTGTTTGTCATCATGGTTTTACTACTGCAAAACTTCATTTCTATTTTCAGGTATGTGTATCTTCTGTGGATCCGGCAGCATTTCCAGCAGCTGTTGAAGCTGGAGCAATGATGGTCTGATCACAAACTCAGTTCCTACATTTTTATCAGTCAATTTTAGAATCTAACCTCTGACATGGATTCTGTCTGAACGAAATACTATGTTTAGTTGAGGTAGATAATTAGAATGCAAAAGCCTTAACAGGCCTTATGACCTATGCAGGTTGAAATTGGAAACTATGACTCATTTTATGACACTGGAATTGTTTTCTCCATGGAGCAGGTATAAGCAATACAATCAGCTTCCAAACAATTATTTCATGATTTTCAATTGAACCTTATAAATCTTTTGTTAATGCAAATAAATGAGTCCTCGAGTTGAATCTACTTGGTTCATCAATATACCCACCCTCACTTTTATCTTCGCCTTGGTGTGATTCAACACAAATACGTGATCATGGGGTCGCTCTGTGATTAACTCTGAAGTGTGGAACACGTGTAGGAGGAAAGTAAAACAGACTTGAATGAAAATTGATTCTGCATTGATCTACATACGCATTTGGTAGTTAAGAATTTTTAAAGGCCTTGCTCCATTATTTTGCACAAGACCACTGTCATGAGGACAATTCTTTAACTGTCTCCAGTGGCCTGACCACAGTTGCTAGAACAATCCTGCCTGCTTTTGTCAAGACTGAGGGAGTCTATAGTTCATCCCATTAACAGCATCTATTGTTTCCTGAAAATGAGTTTACGCAGTGTCTATGGATCTCAACCATTCTTCTAAGCTTTTTGTTAATACTCCTTTCTTATATCTGAGCATGCTGTTGCAGATAATAAATTTAACAAAGGAGACTAAGAGAATAATTCCCTTTGTGACATTATCAGTTACTGTTCCTCACACACTAAGTCTTCATGACCAGGTAACAAACAGGAATTCAATGGAAAATATGAGATAAAGTTTGTAGTTCTTTGTATATTTTACATAAAATATCCCGTGTGTAACAAATAGGTCAAGCTGGCAGAGCTGCTGGAGCAAGAAGGTGTTGACATTATACAAACTGAAGGAGGGAAATGCTCTAATCCTTCAAAATCTGGTGTTCTCGGTTTACTTGAGAAGGTATACAGAGAGAATTTGTGTGCATTCACTAGCTTCAATAACCTTCATGGTTGCAAAGAACCATTGAGGATAGATTGTTCAGACTATATGATTATTTTGAACATTTTGACGATTCTCTTGTTGCTTGAGTTGATGTTTACCGTTTGTTATTTATAGGCAACGCCAACTTTGGCTGCAGCATATTCTATATCAAGAGCTGTGAAGATTCCCGTTTTGTGCTCATCTGGACTTAGCGCAGTTACAGCACCACTGGCTCTCACAGCAGGCGCTGCTGGTGTGGTATGATAAAAGTTTCTCTGAAGTTCTACAATGTGTTCACGATATTCCCAAAATTAAACACAAATAAGCTCCATATCCATTGAACATTACGCAAATTCTGTTAGTTGAGTGAACTATTAACGTCACATTCACCACAGGGGGTTGGCTCTGCGGTTAACAAGCTTGACAACATAGTGGCAATGATCGCTGAGGTTAGAAGTATTGCAGACTCCATGAACGTTGCAGCCAAGAAACACACTACCTATGACAAAAAGACTTTGAAGCTGTAATCTAATACATTATGTACTTTTAGGACTTTGTATCGGAAGTGGACAATGTAGTAAGTAATGTTCAGCAAGGATGTTTTAGCTTTCACTTTATTTTCCGCTTGATTCATTCCAGTGGGAAAAAGTTAAAACTAGCAAATAGATATTTTATCTAGTGTATGAGTAATAAGTAACTAATAGGAAGCCATTTTCATCTTTGCTAAAAAAGGACTTGAAAGAACTATGGATAGCTCCACCATTGCATTAGAAACCTTGAAACAAGTGTCCTTTTTCCCCCACTTTTAGGGACTGGTGATGGCAAACTATTCAAAGTTGCATTTGGTGCTTTGGTTTACTACATCTGGTGTGAAGTAATCATTGTTTGTTTGTCTCATGTGCTATAGATGTTGAAACTTGCCTCCACAATCTGACAATGCATGTCAGAACAAAAGCAATTGCGTGCAGTTGCAACCAATGTTTTGAATACCGTATCGGACTTGATACCGAATTAAGCTTTGGAACGGAACTATATCGGTACCGGTAGGTATCGGTACCGTTTCGGGATATTTTTTAAATTTATAAAATAGTTCTTAAATTTTTTAAAAATTACAAAATAGTCTATATTGGTATATTATATAGTTGTACTGTATACTTTATTATTTTATTGTTTACATCAATCATGCTTTCAAAAATCTTAATAATAAATAATAATGAAAATTAATATGAAATAACAATAACTTTT
>JANKOE010000002.1:49769926-49780065 GCA_026284465.1 Erythroxylum citrifolium | reverse complement strand
AAGGACGAATTGCACAGTAATTGTCTATGGAAGGGTTCGTGATATGGTTCGTGGTGAACATAGGTTCATTCGTCAAACCAATTACTTTCCGGTCAATTGGGGGTCATGATGTGTTGCTAGATACCGCTCAGGACTTGCTCAGATTAAGTGTTAATCTAAGTGGCCAACATAGCCGGGAACCTAATGGGTCACACACATAAGAGTGATTCGGAGAATTCGTAAAATAGTTTTGGATAGAGATCCAATATATGGAGAGCAACAGATCTAAATGGATCCCGATGAGATCGGGATATGTCCCGATGAGATCGCAACATCGATCTTGCTGAAACAGGTCTCCAGTGTTTTTTCCATAGCGGGGCCCGGTAGGCCGGTAGGACCGACCCCAGTGTGACTGGACCGCTTCAGCATTTATATATGTATATATCATTAATTAATTAAGTAATTAATTAATATATATATATATATATAGTCTTCCACGTTGAAAGACTAGGAGAAGAAGACAAAATTCAAAAGCTATTTGGCATCAACGTGGAAGGTAGCATTTAATGTCTTTAAATGTTAAAGACAAATGCATAAAAAGACAAATATTGGAGAAGTAGTCGTGGATGATATAAAGGGGGTGGACGAATTCCATAGGTGAGAGAATTTAGAAGACTTAATTGTTAAGTTTTCTTAGAAATGAGATTTCCAAGCTTTTCTCTCAAAGGAACGACACTCCTTCTTCTCCAAGCTTCATCTTCATCGTCCTCTCTTTGTGGCTCTCCTAGAATAAAGTAAGAGCTAGCACTCTGTACTTATTCTAGCTATTTTCGGGTCAAAGAGTTTTCTCTGGTTAGGTTCTCCGACCTCTGCGTGGATACCGTTAGAGACGGTCTCTTTTGGTTATTATGGTTTGACATCTTTATATAGACACATGGATCCTGGCTTTCGGGAACGTCCCAGAACAAAAAAATTTTGTTTTCCACACCGTGTGTATGTGATACACACACCGGGATTTTCCTACAGTAATAACTAAACTAGTAGTTATTTATATTGACATATTATTGTTCATTAGGTCTTGGTGCATTACATTTTCTATTATTATGTCTAAAAGCAATACATTTCCTACATTTTTACACTTGGCCCTTTTTATTTTGCTTGTACTTAGTGCTTTCTTTCGTTCATTCTTGTCTTTCCTTCTTGCTTTTTATGGATTTCTAAGCATTACCCTCTTGGTTGGTAGATCTATTTGCTTATAATCATTTAACGGCCAAAAGATTACCCCCTTGATAGGTTGAAAGACTTGATCATACACTCTAATAAAAGTGCTCTTCTTGTGGCAATCATTGATAAATGCCTTTGATTTTTCTTTAGAATAATTGATAACACTAATAACATGTTTGTATAAATAACCATATCGATCTCATACCATGTAGTTAGAAAAATTGTCTATTCCTAATCTGACAATATACTTTCTATCCCCTCTATTAACCTCATATGGTCTATGTCATTGCACAAAATCCTCCGTTGCATTGTTTCTTTCTTATGTTTTCAAACTTGCAATACCTAATTTCCATATATATGCATATACCCTCTTTTCAACATCTCTCTTTATGATCATTGTCCTTATGGTTTCTAACATAACTAATCATTGGATTGTTCTTTGCTAGTAGGATCCATCCGTTAAAAGTTCACATAGTTTATTATCAATGATTAGGTAATTTATCTCAAACGATTGGTGTGACTTAACCCAAGTTTTTTTAGGATATTGAAGTAATGCAGAAACACACCCCAAGTGTAACTTTGTTTAATTTCTTAGGTTTCTTATTAAAGTCTTCGATATATGTAGACCATGTATATGCTAATAATTGCCTTTTGAAGTCTTTACTAGTCTAAATTATATGCCAATTGTGATAAATAAATCTAACGACATTCTATGACATGCAGTTAGTAGTTTAACCTGAACAACCCTTATTAATCCCAAGATATACAAGTCAAATAACACAAGGCAATAATATATCATATAACAAATGAAAAAAGTATACATTAAAGTTCCTTTTACATGTCAATTATTATTGTGATACCATCCCTATATTTTAACTCCAAATCAATTAATAAGAGTGACATAATCCAACTTTATCAATATAATATTTTGTATTTTTACAATTGTCTATGTTATAGGATACATGCCTCCATCTCCAACCTTTCCAGCTGCACTAATTAGTTTCTCTTAGAATTTAGTCTTTAAAAAATAACCATGCATCTCAATTTGGGCCTCAATTGTCTCCCTCATTCTTTCATAGCTACAAAGCAAATATATGACCTCTTGAATTAAAATAATTTGCTTTCTTGATTCCTTAACAAATGTAGTTCTATTGTTGAGCTAGTATCGTAGAGTTTTAACTCATGAATATAACCTTGAAGCTTTATATTAGGTCCTAATGGCACCTAAGAGGAAGTAAATTGGTAGTTGATAAATTTTAAATAAAATATTACTAACTTAGTGTATTAATGAACAATTTATAAAAGATAAAATATAAAATAAAATAATACATTTTAATAACACACTTAAACAATAATGATGAGAAATATAAACCAATTTATAGTGGTTCAATAAATAACTTCCCTACATCCATTCATAAGATTTTTTGAAGAATTTCACTATAACTCTTCTTTTAAGGAAAAAATAATATTTCTACAATCTTTTATCGATAAAGAGGAACCATTTTATAATATTCATTCAAAGTGAAAAGGAACCTCAATGCCACTTGGAACATCCCCTTGAGTATAATATATAAACCCCCAACAAAAGTTTGCACTTAAAATATCTCATTTTATCACTTTGACAATACCAAAAAGATTCACTAACACAAATATAAGACAACGATGCTCAAATGTTTAGAAATATGTGTGTTAAATACTTTTTTATGCAAGTACCAATGAGAAAACATGTATTTATAGGCTTTTAGGAACCCCTATTAGCCATTAGAGCCAAAACATTAATGTTACAATGGCTAGTTGTAGAGCACTAGTTGATTAATGAAGCACATTAGATGACCAATGTTCATTAAATGTATAGAATCATTAAACGTTAAGACATTAGTTGACTACTCAACCATATTAATTGACCAATCTGTCAACAAACTCACCTTTTATAGATTTAACTCACATTGATCGACCATTAACGTATACTAGTTGACTAATACTAAATACCCTAAAAACATAATTTTAACATCTTTAAATGTTTATACTTGATTTGTATAATGTAATTATAATTAAAATAACTTTCAAAATGTCCCCTAAAGAGTTTTCAAATGATTATGAGAAATTTCTTTTAAGACCAAAAGCTTCACTGTCTCTTGATGAATGAAAGGACTCATATAATGTAGGTAAGATGTTTATGTATGGTGAACCTTTAATATTATCAAAATAACAAAAAAAGATTGTAATTGACATTACAAAATATAAATGACCTTTATGTCCCTTAATCTTCTTTTATTCTTGATTTGATTTTTGGTTTGACAATTGTAAATTTTGACTTTTCTTTATCAACTTCATGAACTATCTTCTTGAGTTTATTATTATATCTTGTTCTTATATTGCTTCTCATAAAAAATAATAAATTCATTAGTACTAATTATGTTTTTTTAATCATCAAAATGTTGATTGGAACCTCCTTTGGTTTGATATTTTGAATATTCACGAGTATAATTTAATGCACTTATTCTTTAACTTTCTCTAAGCATAATTAAATTCATAAATATATTCAAAATTTTCTTGCATTCTTTAATCATATTAGTAGTGGTTATGCTAAACTTTTTTAGAATTTTGTCTTTGAAGTATTTACTAAAAAACTTAACTAATACCATTTTAGGTTTGTTCATTGTGAAACATGTATGCTCAAACTTAGATGTCCTAATTTTGGAATAGTTATCCTTACTATAATATGCTGCTTATAGTTCACATTTGTCTTTTTTTAATACATGTTGCTATAATCTGCTTAGACTCTTCATTTTTTCCATCTGATATTAAACCCTATTGCTATTGAATAATCAAAAACATCTTTAAACTCTTTCTTGCCAAATTTCATATGCACTTCCACTTGCATTATGATTAATACTTGTACTAGGGCTTCTAATTGCCCCTCAAGCTCCTCTCTACTAGGCTACTCATCACTTTTAAGAAAAATTCCATAATCATTAGAGACAATCTTTATTGGTTGGTGGTCATCTAGAATTGACACATCAAACGTGTCATGTCCTTCTTCAACTTCATAACTTTAATAGTACTTTTCTCTTCAAAAGTATCTACAATAACTTCATCATGCATAACATTCCTATTAGGGTTCACTTCCCATGATTTGCAATATTACTCTCTTCCATGACAACATTTGCATTAATTTCATCAAGCATAATATGCCCATTAGGGCCCACATCATCATTACTTATTATAATCAAAACCAAGTTTATGTGAAATATGCACCTCAATTGTCTTATATATTTTTAAAAGATTAATTAACCTAATGCAACTTTCATAAAATTCAATAAGCCTTTAAGATTCATTGAATCTAAAGCCTAGAACTTTAAAATAAGCCTCAGTAACTTATTAGCAGTGACGGAGATACATATATACTTGGGGGGTCACTGGGCCCCTCAAGTTTTTTTAAAAAAATTATTTTTAATATATATATATATATAGAGTTATTTAAGGGTCAATGGTGTACTGGGCCCCCCAAAATTTTAAAAAATTAATTCTTGGGCCCCCTATCTTAAATTCCTGGTTCCGTCACTGGTGGAAACATCATGAAAAAACGTCAGCGTCCACTAGGTGGAGGTAAGAAGCATTAACTATTATTAATAGCTTTATATGGTAAAGAAAACTTCTCCTTTCAAATGGAGTATTGCAAAGCTTCCGAATTAGGGCAATGGATGGATTCTTCATCTTCAAGCTGGACAACCAAGATAAAGAGACGAATCCTAATTAGGGTTGTGAGAAAAGAGGAGGAAGATGAGAGATACAATCTTACAGGCATTCTTATCTCCTCCAGGGAATTTGTCAGGTGACGGGGGTCCCATGGAGGTCTGGTTGTTTCGACACTGGATCAGCCGATTAGGTAATTTAGTTTCTTCATTGCTGCTTTAACTGTACTGTGTATCCTCTGCTTCTCTTTCATACATATGATTAGTTTTCGAGCATAACTTCTAGTTAAACATTCAGTGAAGCTAGGATGGTTGTGTTGCATGTCTGATTGAGGTTACGAAGTAGAATGAGTTCTCTGATTTCATAGAGGATCTTAGATGTAAAGATGTCATTGGGCGTGTTGGTTCCACCAAACTGACTGAGGTTTCTTTGCTTCCATAATCCATATAAACAGAGTCTTAGGGATAGAACTTGGATCTGTATATTTGGGTCTGGAAGAATTGTATGGTTTGTGAATTTTTGGATCACCTATGTGATAGTGTTCCCCGGATTTAGCCATAGGCATCTGTTGGCTTTAGATTCCCATACATTACTGCTATAAGGGCATATGAAGAAGAGATGATCTCTTGTTTCCACATGGATCTTGCACAATGGTCATGTTCTGTCCATTTGCAGAGTGAATTCTATCAGCAGTATTAAGCTTATTTAGGATTGCTAACCATAATATGAAAGAAACCCTTGGGGTTAGTACCTTGCTCCAAACAACTCTATTCCATTCCACCTTTTGTTTCCTACATCTTAGAAGATTTCTTGTAGCCTTGTTTGTGAGTTTAAGGATGGGTTGGGTCTGCTAGTAGAAAATGTCTATAGAGTTAGGTTGGGGAAGATATGATGGTTGGAGATGTCTTAGGTTTTAAGGAAAATTCCAGGTGCCCTCTGTGATCATTGAGCTGAGTTTAAGTTTGAGTGAGGGAGTTTGACGACTGCTTAGATTGTCGTAGTGATGTGTGAGTGGTCCCAAACTAGTTCAATTGTCATACCAGACATAATTCAAGTTGCCATTCCCAATTTTACAACAGATCCCTTCTCAAACTTTGTCCCTCAATTTCAAAATTTGGTTGAGAAAATAAGAGTATGAGATTGATTTCTTATTGCTCCATAAGCTTCTTTCCTTGAGAAAATAAGAGTGTAAACATTTCACCCAAAGGGAGTTTTTATCTATAAGGGTCCACCATAGTCTTTCCAAGATTAGGGCTTGATTTGTGGTTTTGATAGGAGTTATGTTTAACCCTACTTCATCCTTAGGAAAACAAATATTAGCCTATTTCACTTTAGTTGAACCTTTAACACCATTTGGGTGGTTCCATAAGAAGTTCTTGAGGATTCTTTCAATGGTTTTGATGATACCCTGAGAAAGAAAGATGTGAGAGCTCTAGTAAATATGGAGGGAGTTTAATACTGATTTGATGAGTTGAACCTCCCTATATATGAAAAAGACTTGTTAACCTACGAACTGACTCTTCTCTATATTTTCTCTAGTAGTGGGGTACATTCCGCATATGAGAGTCTTTTAGTAGAAATTGGTAATCCAAGATACAGAAGAGGTGTCTTGACTGCGCGTCATTACGCTAGTCAAAATAAAATAACTAGACCTACTACTATAGTGGTGAGTATACGTCGATCCCACAGAGAGTGTGTGTAAAGTTTATAAAATGAAATTAACCGGTGTTTAGAAAAAGGGGGGTTTTGGATGTTTAAAGAAGAAAATAAAATGAAACTAACTAATAAAAACAAATTAAAGACAACATGCAAAAATGATAAATGTGGAAAATTTGATAGGAATCCGGTTCTTTGGTTCAATCTCAGCCTACACCCTAGTTAAGCATATTTCATTAATTTGTTGTTCTTTAACCTCTCCTAGCAATTATTAATCATGGGTTAATAATTAACCCGAGTTTTCCCTTAGGTTTTGTTTAATCAAGATACGATCGTTAATTAAACCTAACCACCGAATAACCTAAGATACGATCTCTAGATTTGATTAGGCAGTAGCATTATGAATTAGGAAAACTAATTAATCAAGGAAACAACCACATATGATGCGTTATTTAACCTAGGTCATGTTATCCCTAATGATTACGAATTATTAGTGGCTACACGTGAATTTCAACATAACAATTACAGATTATATCGTAATTCTAGCAATGGGTTTGAAATTAACAATTTAATGAACTCATTAAAATCATCAATTCACAATACCCAACGGGTTCATACACAAATAACCGAATAATAACGAAAATTCGATTATCCATACACAATATCCAAATCAACTAAAATAGGATAACACAATCAATTCCTAATGAGAGAAAGAAACGACAAAATTATTATTAAGAAATGACAAAATAATAGTAATAATACTTAACCTGAGTCGTCGGCATCGATTTCACCTCCGAACCAGCATCATGACGTCTAGCTCTTAATGGGTCTTTCCTAAAAAAAATGCTTTAGCCTCGCCATTCAATGTCCCTACCCGAAGACCCCTCTCTTCTCACTGTCTAAGCTTTTTACGCGGCCCTCTTCTGTTACTGTTCATCGATGGCACAATTAAATGTTGAAGTTTTTCGTCCACGCAAACTGCTCTGCTTCTCCAAAGACCACCGTAGCTCCTTACTCTCCAGCCTGCCAAGCCGAAGACAGCAGCTGCGCCAGCTCTCTAAGTTGCACACTGCTTCACGCCTGCACCTTCATGCCAGCCTGCTACCTGCGCTCTCCTCTCTCCTGTAGCGTCTTGATACTGTTTTATGATGGGACGAATTAACATCCCTCAACTCTTTAAAACCTCACTGCTCACGCCTCTCCTGGTCTGCGTTTTGAGTCAAAATGCTTGTGTCCCTGCTGTAGCGTCTTGATCCATGATTTAACTTGGAGTCCCACTTAAATCCTTATGCATGGGATGTTGCGTTTTAATCAAAACGCCCCCCTCCTCTCTTTGGAACGCAGAAGAACACATTGTACATGTGATTAGACAATTAAACTTGCAACCCCTAAAACCTTCGCTCCTTCACTGCTTCTTTGAGCTGCTCTAAACGACCAACTCTCCTTTTATGCGCTATCATTTTTGCATATTATTTGTTGCTCTTTACTTGGTCAATGATGTTGTCGTTTTGCTTCATTCTAATTGCTGTGTTATTTTATTTGGAAGTTTCTTGGTTATCTTCTTTTGTGTTTTCTTTCTTACCTTTTATTTATTTATTTTTCCTTCTTGCTCCATAAAGACAAGTAAAAATTAATCTTCAGCAAATAACCCAAATGCAGCACTTTTGACTCACTTTACTTTCTTTGCTCCAAAATTGTACCTAAAATCATATATGAATTAAAGTGAATATCTTAAGCATTTTTGTATCATTAATAGTTAAGTGTAAATAATTAAATATATCAACAATTAAACACATATCACTTATCAAGTGATCAATCAAGATAATTTAATCCAATATCAAGTTAAAGAAGAGTAACTCATTAATCTAACTCACAAGATACAATAAGAGAGGCAAAAAAAGAGAAGATGCAGTAGCTAAATATGTTATGCAATATGAAGGCTTGCTAATGTATACTAGACATACACTATTCATAACATTATTTTCAATTTATATTGCTCGTGTTTCAAATGGTTTTATAGGATTTGATACTTAATTTTAGGATTTTTGCCATTTTAGATATTATTTTTGTCTATACAAGAAAAATATGCAAAGTTGGAGAAGGATTAGAGCGAAATGAAGCAATTTTGAAAGATTTGGAGAAGAACCATATAACACGGCATCATACACAAACCCATGCTGAGGGCCTTGTATAAATGTAATTGCTTATATTTCTCCAATGCACCTTACATTCCTCGTGTTACCTTCTTGGACAAAGAAAACAATACACTATATGAACTCATGTATATACCTATACTGGTAGTGTTATTTATAAAAAAATTTATAAAGAGCACGACTAACTATATGGACCTATGTTTAGAATTATGTAGCTCACTAAAAGTTAGAGTTTCATTTTTTAACAAAGAGAAGTGGAAGAAAAGGCAAAAGAAAACAATTAAAAGTCACTTTCAATCTATTTTGTATTAATCTTGATCAAGAGTTCACCACTCTTTAGAGATAGAGAAAGATTTTAACAATTCCTTAGAGATTACAAGATTCAAGAACATGACTATTTTATCTTGCTTTTGTTATTATTATTTATATTCTTTATGTGATTATAAACTAAACAGACATTAGCTTTAGGTAGGAAGAACCTAAGATGTGATACACTCTAATTCATTCTTTGATTTAATGAAATTCTACTTTTTTTTAATTTATTCATACTTTTATATTGATTGATTTGAAGGAGCAAATGCGAAAATTTCAATACTTGATTCATGCATCAAGATTTAAGAGAAGAGACGTATGTTTAGGTCACAATATAGATAAAGAAGGTTAAGAATGAAACAATTCGAGAGAAAGTTGTAAAATCTTTTAAGGTTAAGGTAAAACCTATCAAGAGAGTTCGTAGAACTAATTAAAGAATTCTTAGGTTGTCTAGATTCAAAATAGATTTTTGTTGATTAAACTATGAATATGGGTTATTTGTCTCGAAAAAGAGAATATAATATACGTTAGGAACTATTAATAGTCTAAGAAACTAGAGGAATTCATTAATATAGAGTGAAATTGAATATAGTAAAATCCTAGGGGAACTTGACTTAATTCTAGTCAATATATAGTTAAATATATTATTAATCATTGTTTTGCATTAGTATCTAGATTTGTTACTTATTTTATTGTACTTATTCCTTCATCTATAAAGGTTCATCTTGCTTACGTTAGCTATAACAAGGTTATGCATTTATAATAAAACATAGATATTAGACCCCGAACCTTTTTGCAGGTTGGGATTAATTATCGAGGAACTAGTGACAATTGGTTATGGGTAAATAAGAGAAGAAATTGTGAGATTTAAATGAAATGGAAAGAGATTTATTGAATTAAAAGTCATAGGATTGATTAAAGTGTTCAAGTTGGAAAATTCTCTGAACATAGTTCAGTATTTTGAGAAATTCGGGAGCTGTAAAGATCCGATTAAGTTGATTCTGGAGGCTAAATTAAACTAGAGAAATAGAGCTACAAATTATCTGTTGGACTTAAGTTCTAATTTAGTCTCTAAGGGTTTCAATTTTTGGATGGAAATTGAGCATGAAATGTTGTTTC
>JANKOE010000002.1:49755636-49767690 GCA_026284465.1 Erythroxylum citrifolium | reverse complement strand
TTATGTTGTTTGCGTCTCCTTCTGCGTGCGTTGCGCTGCCCCTGATGAGCTCCAGGTGATGGTGCGTTACTACCTTGTGAGTCAGCCTCCTGGTGTAAAGCAGTCCGACCAATTAAAATCCGAGCTGGGATTTTGGGGAATAACCTTGAAGAGCTGAATATCCCCCAATGAAAATAACGCAAGTGTTGGAGCTTCTCATAAGTGGATGATGTGGTGTCACCTTAAGAGCTCTCTACTCCCCCTTTTTGCTCTTCTATTTTCCTCTGATTTTAATGCACTGCACACACACACTCTTCACTTCCCTCATACTCACACACCTGTCACTTACTCCTTCATGCTACTCACTCTCACTTGGTGCACAGCCCCCCCTTGGTGTCTTCACGCTACTCACCTTCAGTCCCCTCTCTAACGCACCTCTCTTTTTTATTTTTTCTTTTAACGCACACACCCCCTAGATTCACGCATACTCCCCTTTCAGTTCTAGTTTACGCCCATTTCACTTGACTCACACACCACCAATGTAACGCCCAGCTCTCACTCACCCCACTTGCCCCCTTGATTCACGCTACTTCCTTCCCTCTGGTGTTTTTTCGTTAGTCCCCTTCCTCTTTTCTTTTCTTCCAGTCACGCCTCTCACCTTCTATTTTTTTATTTCTTCTTTTATCTCCCCTTTGGTGTTACGTTCGAAAACCTCCAGCTCCCCCTGTTTACGTTCCCTAAAAAAAACAGCTGGCCACTTGGTTTTTATTCTATGTGACGTGGGTGGAGCCTCCTCATGTGCTGGTGGCTGTCATTTGTATTTAATTCTCCTCTAATGCCTCTCCAGCTGGTGCTTTGTAACTCCTTTCATTGTGTGACACAGCAGTATAATGAAGTGAAGCATGGAATTCACGTGTGTTTGTCTTTGTCTTAAAATATTTATGTATGAAAACTAAACCATCGAGAAAGTTGCTTGTCTCCTTGGTGTATGCTGCCACATTCCTCTAGTATATGCGTTTGGTGTGTGCCTCTTGGAGCTTGGTGGTTTAACATGATTTACCTCCCCAAAAAACAGTTGTCTTTGTCTCTCCTCTAGCCCCCACTCACATGATTTTCTTTCCAGATTACACCCCCTCTTGTAGTTAACGCTACTCCTCATTTTTTTGTAACACTCTCCTTGGTTACTCCCCCATTCAGCCCTTATAACACACTTCACTGGCCCTATTCTTCACTTAATTTTCTGTTTTATTCTTTTCTCTCCCTCCTGCATTCACGACCCCCTCTTTATTGCAACGTGCTATCTTTTATTTATTTCCATGGCTACCCCACCTTTCAGCTCATGTTCTTCTCCTTGGTGTATGCTTGGTGCCCCATGCTCCATGCCTCTAGCTAGCTGTCATTTTGATGGTCACCACTAAAGCTCCCTTCTGGCCTTTTTCTTTGTTGACCTGAAGCTCCTCCACCTGTTGCATGCGTCGTTATTGATTGGAGCTTGCGTTAGCAGCTCACGTTCTCTTGCTGGTGGTGCTGCTGGTCCTCACTTATTTGTTTTCTTTCCAAACAACCAGCTGTTGTAAAGTTGAGGGCTCCATGTAAAGGTGAGTGGAGAGTTGGTTACTAAATGGAGGCCCCCCCCCCCCTCTTTGCTTTTGTCGTAAGTGTAGAGTAGCTTTTTGTGTGGGTCAACTAAGGTGTATGCATTATTTTCCTTTATGTGTGACAATTTAACTTATAGCCCACATTCTCAAAAAGCTCTTGCAACCAACGCCACCAACTCCTCTCCACTGTAGCGTCATCATTTTTTTCTTCATTGTAGCATAAATTTTGTTTTCTTTTTTTATCTGTCGACGTGATGCTTCTATGCTTCCTCTGCAATTTAGCCTTGGACTGTTGTGGTCCTTTACAACTAAAATTAAGTGCATTTCTTACAAATTAAATAGGACAATTATAAATATAAATTCACGCGAACCAAGCAATTTAGCAAGAAAAATATATATAGAATCTAAAAATTAATCCAGAAATTAAGGGAAAATGCCATTAATTCTAATGATAAAAATGCCTGCAACAATAGGGTCTTAAAAACTGTGGAAACATATTGGTGAGATATTTTCTCAGCAAAAGACCTGAGTTCCTTAGATATAAAGTTGGGTGCTCAATAGATGGGGAACCAAAGGGCTTACTAGGGTCTTGCTTATTGAAGAAGATACTTATCTCTTCAAAATTCATTGACGTGGACAATATGAACAAGGTAATGGAATCTAATTCTTAACATATTGGGGGTCAACTAATATTTGTTTAAAAATGGATCTCGAAATGAAATTTGACAGATTTAGAATAGAAATTCACAATATTCCTTTAAAGTACTGGACTCTAAATGGATTGAGCTTCCTAGCAAGTTGAGTAAGGAAGCCTATTGCTTTTGACTCAGCTTCAACCAAACTTGAGAAAATCTGTTATGTAAAAATTTATGTGGAGTTGAATTCCAAATATGAACTTCCTGAAATGTTGCATGTAATAAAATTGGATGTTGCTAAAGAAATGACTAAAATAGAAATCCCAAGTTACCTATAATTGGAAACCTTAGTTGGGAAAGAAATTATGGAAAGCAACATGAAAAAAATAGTGACGACATTGAATCAATTCCCAATTGCATTGAAATTGAGGTGGAGAATCTTAATCATGAACTTCCAGAAAACTTACAATTGGAGCATGTTGAGCAGTTATCTCCTACTGCCAACAGGAAATCAGGATGAAAGAGAAGAAAACCCAAGGGGGTTGGCTGTTAGTTCCCCACACCTAAGCTTATGTTTTTTTGGAATATTAAAGGTATGAATGAACCCCATAAAAATTAGGATGTCAGACATATTATTTTGGAAAAAAAAAACATATTAGTCTGGGACTACTAGAGACTATAACCAAAGCTCACAAGCCACAAAATTCTATACAATTTATAGGCAAAGATTGGGATTTTGGATCTAATCATAAGCATCACTATAATGCCAGAATTGTTTATGCATTTAATAAGGAGAAAGCAAAAGTTGTAGTTTAAAGTAGCTCGGATCAAAATGTTCATTTTAACTACAAGCTGGAAAATTTAAATAATACTTTTGACATTTTCATTATTTATGCTTCCAATTTTGAATTTCAAAGATTTGAACTATGGGAAGATCTTAATAGCATTAGAAGTTCATTGTCAGGGCCTTGGATTCTAGAAGTGATTTCAATTGTGTTTTACAGCCTTCAGAAGCTCAATATTGTGTGGGTTACAAAATAGAATACAACATTTGAGAAACTAGGGATTCATAAATCCTTAAATTTCTGTACATTACCATTCAAGAAGGATGTTAACCTCTCTTTCCAGCTTAAATGCACAAATGGGGAAAGAGCAATGCACAAATGGGGAAAGAGCCTACAAACAAGTATTAAAAAACGTCAAACTAAATTTTTAACAGATCTTTGACGGAATTATTAAATTAAATATTTTGAAAATATTAAAATTCATTTTGAAATTTTAAAAATGTTTAAATTTAAACTAAATTTTAATAACTACACTAAAGTTCATATTGATCATTTTACTAAATGCATCACAAATTAAGGACAAATTATAATTCACACCGCTTATAATCTTAAAAAGACTTTCTAAAGTCACATCCTGGTTAATCTTGATTTAGAAAATTTAACCTTAAACTATTAATTGATTTGCTAGTAATCAATAAAAATCAACAAAAGCTTCATGAGTGAATCCTACATTTGGGTGATTACGCCGATATCAGACCAAGGTACCCAGCTAGTAAAGCCAATATGCTGGAAACAACATATGCACCACCAACAATGACTGGCTCCTTCAACCCCCATTGGACTACTAGTGCTTGTTGAAATGGAGCAATTCTCAACAGTCGTCGCGTTGCCTTGGCAGTTAACATCTAAAACACAAATAATCACCCAGTATCAGATTCATTATGTAAAATACATATTAAGTGAATTTTTAAGGAATTTCTCAAAAGCACATGTAACCATAACAACAACTGAAGCCAAAAATTCCTTTTTAAACCATTGTTATGACAATCAACAAACTAATAAGAAAGCAGCAGCAGCTTACTGTACCTGCAAAATATATGATGAAGCTTCCAAGAAAAAGATTCCAGATGAAATAAATAATGGAAAGAACATGCCGGTAGAAGCAGCCATGGCAGCTAATGCTCCACCCAGAGCCAATGACCCCGTCTCTCCCATAACAATAGATGCTTTGGACCGGTTGTGCAACAAAAAACCAACACAGGCCCCTGCCATGGATGCTCCAAATATAGAAAGCTCTGGTTGGACATTAAAAAAAAAGGAATAGTTAGTAAACAAGACAAAAATCTCGATCTCTTTCTTACTGACAAATAGTAGACAAAGTTAATCTAGTATTTCAAAACTAAACATTTACATCAAGTGACAGCCTCCAGCAATCATTGAAACCATTCAGTGTCTTGTGAGGCAGTGTCCATCAATGTCAAAACATATCGCAAGGGAAGTTTAAGCACATACGAAGTTGTCTATTCAGGACGAAAGGCATAGTTTTGCAATTTCCTGTTCCAATAAAATTTACAGAAATCTGTTCTCTAAGAAATTGAGAAATCCATTTGGAAAGTTCCTGAAGAATGTCAACAGAACAGTATGGACATTTATGATTCCAACTCAACTTTGATGTCAAGAACCGAACTAACCTATTGTGCAGTGCCACCAACTGTTGTGATACATAATATCATTACAACAATATCCCACATACCAATGCAACAAAAAACATGCAGAACATGATTTTACATTGTTCATTTAATCATTAAGTACCACAGCATGTCATGAATTCACAGTACTAACCAGAACATATTGGCAGCACTGCGATTGACATTCCTATCAAGGCCAAAGCACCTGTCCCACTGACTAGGCCATCAAGACCATCTGTTAATCTAATGGCATCTCCCATTGAAACAAAGCAAAATGATGATAACCATGAATAGCAACAGTTCCCCAAGCACACAAGGCCCACAGGAGCAGGAAGAGGAACCAATGTTCTCCTGCATTATGAACACGAACTGGCTGAGGATAGGATACTATTGATCTAATCTTGCTGCAGCAAAAAGGTGTCATAGCCCTTTCCTAGATTCAACTATTGAAGATAAGGTTAAAAAGTGCATGGCGTGTAAACCACGAAGAAATGACCAAGACATTTCAAAACTTTAAAGTACATTGGAAAATAGTATATCAAGATAGCATCTATGTAGGAGAAACCTAAATTATCTGTGCAGAAAAAATTAATCAATGGCAATGTCCGGTGAATTTTTTATTGGAAGAATAGATATGTGAGTTACCATCAGATAAATGTTGTTCAGATTAGTTACAAGAATGTATACATGCTGTAGGGTGATGAAATGCATGTGGTTTCCAACCAAAAAGAAAACGAAGTCCCAACAGCTACCTGGAAAGCGTAAGATTCATAATCAAGAAGCTGGTTAGTAATTAATAGAAAAGGGAATAAGAATACTGTTAAAGCAAGCAATTGACGAAATTTACCTCCAAAATATTTTTTATCCAAGTTGATAATCCACTTTTGCAATTTTTGGTAAGGGTTAAAATGTCACCAAGGAAACCAATTAGAGCAAAGGCTAGTGTAGCAAATGCTACTCCAGAAACTTCAACAGAAGAGAACCCAGCTATGTATTTCGCAACACCAACACCTACTGGCACAAAAAATAAACCGCCCATTGTGGGAGTTGCTCTTTTTCTGGAGTATCTGATGGAATCCTCTTTCCTAATTTCTTGATGAATCTTCAAATCATTGAGTATTGGGACACAAAAATAGCCAGCAAAGGAGACTAAAACTACTGATATAAGGAAAGGTCGGGACAAGTAAAATGGTGTCAAAGGTAGTCTGACAATACGCCACGCACACCAATCAACAAATATAAGCAGCAGAGTTAGGAATGCTACAAGTGCCAAAGTATTTAGCATCCCAAGTTTGTTCCTGCAATCATAGTGCAATATCACTAGGCAAAATCAAATAGAAACGACAAGAAATCACCAAAATAAAGCCTTTCATGTCGATCATAGTATACAATTTACAGAATGAAATATATATTATTTTCAAGAATGAAAATCATAACTACAGTTGACTTCATGAAATCAGCACCTGTTGCTTTAAGCCTCAAATCTTCTTAAGTTGATACAAATTTATACCAAAATACATTCAAAAGATTCTAACAACCATTTCTAAGGATTTCCAGTTTCTTACTACTTCATCCTAAGGACACATTTTAAAAGTCAATATCGCACGGAAAAAGAGAAGAATAAAAAAGAAGTATGGGAGGGCACTTGCCTATACTTTTTGCGGCCCTTGCCAATCATAGCAAGCCTGTGAGCTGTAATTGTAATAGCATCATTGCTTGATGTAGAACCAGCAGGCAAATCAACATCACTTAGCGGATTTAGCACATATTCTGCATCACTGTCTTCCCCGTCACTTGATGATAGCACGTATCCAGTGGCTGCCTCATCATCACCCCAGTCATCAAGAAACGATGTGCCAGAGTCCTAAAATCCAGAAACAAACATTTAACAACTAAAGTCTTGTAAACTAAAAAATTACGATTTAGAGAAGAAAAGAGAAGCTGAGATTTTATGAGAACTACATCACCAAAGGCCTTGACGTGGACGTTTGGGCACCGCCATCGACATATAAATTCTCCAACATATGATCTCCTTGCCTACAAACAAACAAACAAACTTTCTGAGAAGGCAAACCGATACAATCCCACCAACCAAAAGCCGATCTTCATTCATTCACCAAACCTCACGACAGAGAAACGGAGGCCGGCTGGAGTAGTGAATGGGGAAGGAAGAGAGAGAGAAGCTGTTGCGAGACGAGAAGAGACGAAGAGCGTAGGGATTCAAAGATCGCATGACGAATAATAAAAAATAGAAGGCTTATGGAATTAAGAGAAGAAGAAGAAGAAGGCTGGTTAGCCGGTTGTTCTACTTCTGGTTGGCTTCTTCCTCAATATGATAATTTTATGTAATTACTGTCAACTACAAGCACAGTTTCTGTTTGCTTTGGAATTTCCGGAAGGCACCAGAATGCTTGGTAGATGGCTGAAAAGCCATATATTAGAATTTTGAAGGTAATTAGCTGTTTGTTTGGTTAACAGCGGGTTTGCTTATTCAACCCAACTAGCCTGCTGTTTTGAAAAACCACCTTACTATATTTTGTGAATTGTCTCTATCGTACGGAGTGAGTAAGCTCTAAAATACGACGCGGTAGGCTCACAAGAAAAATTTTGAATATATATTCTTTTTGTCTTATACCAAGTATCTACCCATGGACTTAGTGACTAATCTTTTCGCTGATTTGTAAGCATCTTACAGGATGAGACAGTTGGCCCAAGAATTTCAGGCTGCTCCATACCTAAAGTCAATGATCAAACTCCTGACCTTTGGTTAAAAATGAATGAGCCCCTCCCACTCAACCACACCCTTGAATTAAAAATTTTGATTATTTTATAGCATGAGTAGAGACCAACAAAAGAATATCTGGCGCGGGTCTCACAAGAAAAACTTGGAATATTTTATAGCATGAGTGAAAAGCAGCAAAAGAATTATGTTTCCTTCTTCAGATTGGACTGGGCTTTGCTTAATTATTTATTAATGCAACATTCCAATCTTGATTCATCCCTTGAAACTACATAATATGATTAGGCAAACTGTAAATCCTCCTCTGGTCTGGTCTGGTTCCATCAGGCATTTTTGGGCCTGTGCCTTTTGATGGCTCAATGATAGTATGTGCATTCTCCTGCCAAATATTTAAACAAACCCTATGACTCAGAACACAACACAGCATAACAATGTTGTAACAAAATCAAGTCAAAATGCTACAGCAGGTCCAACTACAATTCAAGTGCATGAAAAAGTTCATTCCTCACTTTTTCATCTCCTACCTGCCACCATCTTGTTTTCTCTTTCTGTACTACTGCTTCAATTTAATAATCAGTTATCGCACATTACTTGCAACCAAATTTCAGGTCTAAGCTCACTCCATAGTAATCACGCTCAATTAGTGCATGCAACTATATCCCGGAAACTAGTCACATACAACAAGCAAAAAATAAAAAATTTCCATTTCCTTGAATTTTTCCATTTTCAATAGGCTTTAAAAGAAATTAGTTGTTTTGATAATTGGATGGATATCAACAATTCGCTTGCGCACTTTCACTCTGATTGGAACCAGTGGCTGTGGTGGAACTCGAACACGAGATGTGGGGATGCACCAGGCTAATATCTGAAGCTCTGATGCCACATCAACTAAAAGCTATAGCTTGTAGTTAGGGTACTTCGAACCCTCGATAACTTAATTGTATGGACTTTGTCTACAAATTTTTCTAATTGGTCTACTAATGTTCCTAAATTTTCTTTTACACTGGCTATTATTTCTTTATTGTGTAAATTTTCAGTTACTAATTGTTGTATGATTCTTAAAATGATTGTTTGAGTCTTTACTACTTCGGTTATTTATGTTTCTATTTGGGATCATTTTTCTATTAATTCCATAACATATTTAGTTACACTCGTAAAGTATTTTTAACATGAGTTGTTAACTCTTTTAACTGATTGTAAATTATTGTCAATTCTTGGCTTACTATTGGAGTATTTTCTTTTAATTTTTGATCAATTATTTTTATACTTTGGTCTATGGATTGTCCTGGTAATTCGAATGGGTCGTTCTAATCTTACAGATTGAGATCTAAACAGATTTTGTCTATCTTCAGTATTAGTATGGTTAGAAAGAGATAATCTAGGGGGGTATAGGTTGATTGAGAGGTATTGGGTATTGAATTTATGGTAATTCTCTTTTTTTTTTCCTCTTAAACTAGTTCCAACTTTAGCTAAGTCATTAAACAATTTGTCAATATATATTTTGTCAGTATTTTTAAATTCAATGCTATGATGGGAATTGGTTAAGGCATAACTAATTTGGTAGGTTATAGAAAATGGATATTGTCCTATATTCATTAGATTTTCTCGGTAAAACTTATATGCAATAGTTATTGTTTCATCTAACTTATGGGATAATAAAGGTATTTCTAATTTTAAACGAGTGTTAAATTTTATTTTTCCATATGCTAGATTGCCATTCATAATTCCTATAATTTGATCGTTAAAATTGGTCATTCTTTCATCAATAATAGCCATTCGAATAGGGGAATCAATACTTTCTTGAAAGGTTGATTTTAATAAAATTTGGATTGTTGATAAATGTATATATCCTATTTTATGTCTTTTATCATCAGGGTTTTTTTTTTGTAATTGTTGATATATTTGCTCTTGATCAATTAGATTTAATCTAATATGTTCATTACACTGGTCTATTCTTATTCGAATTTCATGGATTATTTTACCATAATAAATAATATTTTGTCTATTGATGAAGTTTTTAAAGAGAGAATGAAATAAGCCTTGTCCAGATTTTAAATTTAATTGAGTTTTAGCTATTTGTTTTTGTTTTTCCTGAGAAAATAATATAGTTATATGAAAAACACCGGTTGATTCGGTTAATTCTAGGTTTTCTATATCTAATATATTTTGTTCTTCGTTTAGTCCTCCAGTGCTGTTATTGATGATATGGTGTGCTAATCTTATGGTTATTTAATGTATTTTCTAAAGAAATTACTTCATTATTATAAAAGTGGTAAAGATTCTGAGCTAAATCTTATTTGTCTTTTACAGGTTTAATTCCAGAAGGATTACTAATAACAAATTGTAAATAGTTGTATCTATTTTGATAATATTCGCTTTTTTTATATTTCTTGACTAAATAGGTTATAATTACTATGTATTGTTGTAATTGTTGACAATAAAGACAAGAATTCATAGAGTTATTGAAGATTGTTATATGAAACAGTTGGATCTTGTAGTTATCCAATAGATGTTGAAACAACAGTCGATTAAATTTGTAGATGAAACAACTAGATAGAAAAATCATGCAATTGATATGAATGGAAAGCAGCATAACTAGCAGATAAGAAAATAAAAATGAGTTGGCGTGTATACTTAAGAAGATACCTAATAATTGATGAAACTAAATTGATGTACATGCAAGAGAAATTCTGATCTATGATTCCAAATGAGTAATGTAGTGTTCAGACAAGAGTAAGTGAAATTGTTTCAATTCAGCTTCTTCTTGTTTTATGATGATAATCTTGAAGGCTTCTATAACACTATTCTTGTTGAGGTGAAGGATGATTTGGATTATGTAGAAAATACAGAATTAGGTACATGTTTTGTCTTGCTGAGAGAATTTGTTTACTGAGACTTAGTTTCTGTTCCGTCCACTTAATATAATTTCGTATAGCTTGACAACGATTACAAATGGTCATATTGACTAATCTGGTAAGAATGGTAAAGGGTTAACTAAAAAGGATAGTTATATAAAGAACTAGATATATGAGTAATAATGAAACAAAGCAAACGAAATTCAAAAGATTTTGAGATTGAAGTAAAAAGATGATTAATAAGTAAATAAACATGTATATTAAGTGATGAAACAAAAACATAATTGAAATCATACATTTTATGCTATCTTCCAGTTGCGCGTCAAAATATAGGCTTAAGTGAGGAAAGTGTAACATCCCGTTTCCCATACTAAGAGTTAAAACCCTAAGATATAGTATATGTGAGATCAATGATAGATTAAGAAAATGCATCTCATGCTCATGCATATTGTTAGCATACACATTAGTGAATTTAAATTTTGCACACATTAAAAAGATTATACATTCATTCATTGACAATTGCTAGGTATAATTGAATCCTGATGTGATACTATTCAGAAATTGTGAAATTGTTGTATCATAAATTTAATTGGTGAGTGTACTGGTAAATTTTGAATTATGGTGAATTTTAGGAAAAATTTCCGAAAGTGTTGATTTTATTGGACTAGGAAAAATGCCAAATTGGCAAGTAAATTAAGGTATGGAAAATAGAAATAGGAATAAATGATATTGAAAAATTGTTAAAAATGACTTTGAAAACTTCTGAGATTACTTTAGAATTTGAGAGATGATGATATTGAAACTGTTGAATTGTGTTAAATAGTTTGAGAGACGAATCCTTAAAATCTTCCAGCGTCTGTTATTAGTTGAGTTCAACTCCAACTAACTGACGTTCTAGTACATTCTTCAATTACTTTGTATGAGTCTTGCTTGGACGTGTGGACATTGTCTGCGTCTTGCTTGGATGCGTGGACTTTGTCTGCGTCTGCGTTTGGCTTAGACGCGTCTGCTTCGTCAGTGTCTTGTTCGACGCGTCTGCTTCGTCTGTGTCTGGCTTAGACATGATTGCTTCGTCTGCGCCTGGCTTAGACGCGTCTACTTCGTCTGCGTCTTACTTAGACGTGCCTGCTTCGTCTGCGTCTTGCTTAGATGTGTCAATACAAGAAAAATACCCCTTCAGCGATGTTTTAAAAACATCACAAATGTTCAAAAACCGTCGTAGATTGTTATTTGTGATGTTTCTTAAAACGTTGCAACAAACGTCGTTAAAGGTGGAGTAAGGAAACGGTTTCGTCGACGTTTTGTGGAAAACGTCGAGGAAACCTAGCCTATTTCTCGACGTTTTGAAAAACGTCATAAAAGCTTAAGAGAATGGGCGACGTGTGGATTAACCGTCATGGAAACCATGACGCTTTGTGCGACGTTTATTAGACGTCATTGTAGCTTGACAATCAGCGACGTTTGGGATTAAACGCCGCCGATTATTAGTTTGAAAATTTATTTATTTAAATATATTAAAATAAATTTATTTCAATAAATTTTCAATTTTATATAATTAAATTTGTGTGATTCATCCGAAAATAATAATAATTGTGAGAATTATTAAAATTAAATTTGAAATTTTATTTGAATCTGAATATGGTTTTAAAATTGAAATTTAATGGAATTATTATTCTGATTTAATAATTAATATTTGGGAAAATTATTAAATCTTATTTATTTAATAACTATTTAATATTATATATTGAATTTTTTATTTAGTAATTTATCAATT
>JANKOE010000002.1:49668504-49684099 GCA_026284465.1 Erythroxylum citrifolium | reverse complement strand
CTTGCAAGGCAATTGGTCGAGTTTCAAGATAGGCAGCATTTTCTTTAAGTTGGTTGAACATTTTGTATGATTTGATTTGATATGGAACTTGAGCTTTCATTTGTAATTGTTGTACATTTGCAATATGTATGTGGATTTGTAAATTGAGAACTTCCTTTTGTATAAAAGATATGATTGTGGAAATGGATTTTATATCTATATGTGTTTCTTTGTTATGTTTGCGAATAATTGATGCTTGTGTTTAGACTGGTTTGTTGTAGTTTGGGAAGCTTGTGTGTGTGATGAAGTTAGATATTGGAGTTGAGAATTTAGCTTTGCAAATGATGACGATGAATGAAAAGTATGAAATCGTGACTATGATGCATGAATGAGTTAAGTCTGAATTGGATATGAGTTTCGAATATGGTTAGTAGTGGTATTGGATGAAAATTGTAAAAGTGATGCTTGATGATAGTTGGAATATATATATATATCTATATAGTGAATGTTAGTTGATTGAATTGAGAATTGGGAGTTGATGCTATTAGATTGGTAATTGAGCATTGAGAAATGTTATTATATTTGAAGGATTGATTTAGGGATAATTAGAAGTGTGTTTGATGTCTGAAGGAGAATTGGTGGCTTTGGAGAAGCCTATAGAAGGATTTGGACTCCTTGTGCAGCGTGTGTCCGTTAAACGGACAGGGAGGTCCGTTTAACGGACAGTCTCGGGTGGAATTGGAGCTTTGGGCCAGTGCCTGTCCGTTAAACGGACATGCATGTCCGCTTAACGGACAGCCTCGGGTCAGCTAAAGTAAATCGCGATTTTGATCAGTTTAGAGTTCGAATCTTGTTTTGAGGTCTCTAATGCGAGTTGTAGGTCTTGATGCCTTCTTCCTAACAGTCCAAGAGCGGAAGCAATCCGATATTTGTGGAAAAAGGTACGACCTTCGCGTCAAGAAAGGTACAAAAACGGTTTAGGGTTTCAACATGGATGATCCGTTTGGGCATAACTCACTCTTCTGACCCCCAATTGAGTTGATTCTTAGACCAATAGATTCCTAAGATATGTATCTTTCCATGTGTTATAAGTTTGTACCATTTGGAGTTGCTTCGAGGAAGTCGCATAAAATTTAGTGAAGGTTTGAATTTAAGAAGTCAAATTGGAATTCAAATTGAAAGATCTCCAATTTTGTTCGCCTTCATAAGAAATGGGGTTGACCTTAGTGATTGTTTTGTTTGGGCCGCCATTGAACTATTTTTGGAATGATATAAGAATTCAAATAAGGTTAAACCGATGATAGTTAAAGAAATTCCGTGGTGATAGCCCTATCGGAGATATGTTCGTGTCGTTTGGTTTTGGTATTTGTGTAAGTGGGTTGGGTTCCGGGATCGGGGCCCAACATTAAAAATCGAACCGGACCGTCGAGTCTGACCGAAAATGTTCAAACTGGCCGGTTTTTATACATAAAGGTTAATAGGTAAAACCGAACCAGACCACTGACCGGTTCAAACTTTTTTCGGTTGGACCGACCGGTCCAGTTCGGTTTTTAAAACCTTGATCATAATAATGCTATTATAACTATGAATGTGGCTCCCAATTTAAATTTATTTAACTCGCCTCTTTATTAGCACTACAAGAAAAATAGAGTTTAGTGACAAAAATTACCGACGGAATGTTTACACATTCCGTCGGAAAGCTTAGTTAGCGATGGAATTTATTGACGGACTAAAGCGTCAGAGATAGAGTTGTAGGTAATAATTTGCGACAAACAACAAAATGTCCGTCACAAATATATCGACAAAAATTTTGTGTACCGTCAGCAAATATACCGACAATTATTCCGTGCTATCTTCGGTCGGTAAATTTACTGACAGAATATTTATCTGTCGGTAAATTCATATTGTCATTACCGATGGTTATTTTTTTTTCGTCGGTAAATTGATAGATTTTATCGACGAACTTTTTTTTCGTCGGTAAATTTGCTAAAATTATTTTTTTAAATATCCTACATTAAATTTTATTTGATGATGTAATAGTTAGTGCATAATTTAAACAGTTATGAGTTATCTATTGATAATATTTTGATTTGTTTCAACATTTAATTTATTAAAAAGAAAGTTGATTGATGATATAAAGTAAAAATTATCTTAAATGATAATATTATTTTGTACATAATAAGTATTTGTAATTCATACACAATGACTACAAGTACGTTACTGATTTGGTGACCATGGATGCTCTGATTGTTGCGATGAGGTGCTACGCTTCCCTTTCAACTCATCCATCTTATTTTTTAAAATTTCCTGCATTAAATTTTATTTGATGATGTAATAGTCGATGCATAATTTAAACAGTTATGAGTTATCTGTTGATAATATTTTGATTTATTTCAATATTTAATTTGTTAAAAAGAAACTTGATTGATGATATAAAGTAAAAATTATCTTAATTGATAATAAAAAATTATTTTGTACATAATAAGTATTTGTAATTCGTATAAAATGACTATAAATACGCTATTTATTTGCTGACGGTGGATGCTCTAATTGCTGCGATGAAGTGCTACGCCTCCCCTTCAACTTATCCACCTTATTACAGAGCTGAGCTATGTACTCTTCTGTTGAAATCTTTCTTTAATAATAATATGTCTAGATCATTCATTATAGTGTCAAATGTGGACAAATTGTTGAACTCAATACTAGTCCAATTGCTCGGTAGCTTCTTTTGGTGAAGAGCTATAAGACCTCTTCTTTTTACTTCAAAGTAGCTCCATGAGTGCATAGTATGTGAATCAAGTCCTTTTTAAAGACAATATCTCTATCCTTCTCTTTAAAACTCGAAGTATCTATCCTCATAATTAGTATATCATCTTTGTTTTCCACCAATTTGATTATCATTTTCATTAAGAAGCCCCTAGGTAACCTCAATCCCATCAAAATTATCAACAATCTCCTTTTGGTGAGCAATGGAATTCATCAAATCCTCTTGTTTTTCTAAATTCTCTATTTCTTATTCTTATTTTTAGGTCAAATCTTGCTAGATAAGCATATGGTTACAAATTCAATGAGTTGGTTGTGATAGAAATAGTCACACATGTCATTAATAAATAGCTTAGTTTATTATTGACATACTTTTTAACTTCTTATGAATCAGTTCCTTATAAGTGCTTCGTAACAGTGTCATTATTCATCAATGCAGAGAAGGAGGCATAGTAGGAAACTAAAGAGGATCAGGATGGTAGAATCCCTGCATATCATAGGATAATGGCTATCATGATTGGTACGTAGTTCTTAGAGTCTTGAAAATAAGAATAAACAATAATTACTCTTTTGGTTTGCTTTGTTCGGAGAACCAAATATCAAAATTTCCTATGGTCTAACTACTACTAAAACCTCCTTGCCATATGAGACTTATTTATATGAAGCGATTCTTGGGAGGTAGATGAACTATAACAAGAAATTGATACATCAAGACCAATTATTAAGTAGATGATACATCTAACCATGTGATATTGATATGTTAAGATGAACTATTAAACATATTTTTTTGGAATTTTCATTATATTGATCTTTATAGTTATTATGGCTCATATAAACTAAACTATCTGTACATACTAACAAATCATTTATAATACATATGAATAATGTAGTTAATATGAATTGCCATATCTATATAGCAATTTCAAGTGCTATATATATTGAATCTAATTTCAAGTTCTCAATTAAACCAACTGAAAAAACAACTAAACACTAAAATAAATCGGTAAGTAAATTTGGTTTTTTTAATGATTTATCTTATATTGAACAAAACCAAACCTTTAGAATCCTTCTTCTTCTTTTTTTGGTTCAATTTATTTACTAAATAGGATCTAAGAGAAGAAAAAAGAAAACCTGTTGAGTTAATAAGCCAGTGCATATAGAGATAACTTGAACTCACCATCTAGTTATTGGAAATTACATAATGAAACAACAATGATTCTAAATAGAAAAAGAACTTATATGTGCCCCGATACAATTGAACAAAAATTAATATCATAAAAAGCATTAGCATTAAAGCATACTTCGAATAATATCCCATTGCCGCAACTATATAAAAATATTGTATAGAACAACTTATGCACATATTACACCCATCCCATCAATTATTGTCATTTTCATTATTGTTTAAACTCACATAATTGATTTCCCAACTGCAATCCTTATAAAGCAGGTCATGAAATCTGGTTTATGAGAAGAAGCAATATCCTTAATAGCCATGGACATTTAAAACAAGGAGAAAATCATTAAAGATCCGCTCAGAACTTTCGTCAAACACTTTAAAGGCATAACAGATTCATCCCAATTAACTTAAGGAAATCATGTCTTTTTCCTTCCTCAACATTTTCCAGAACACTGCCAACATAAATACACCATAGGCAATCCAAAACAAACTCAAAAACACCTAAAAACTCCTAGGATTGAACATATGTGCCAACGCAGGTTATACAAAAAATCACAGAGAACAAAGGCTGAATGACTTACCTTCGTTGAAGACACAATGACAGTGGCCGGAGAAGACAAACAAACACACACGTTGACGAGCAGAAGACGAATCGACAACAGAAAAATGAAAACAAAAATGCAGGGGAGAGGGAGGGGCTCTTCGGGTAGGTTAAATGCATAGAAAAATGACATCGTTTAGTACTAAACAACGTCGTGTTTATTATATTAAAATCGTTAAAGAAATGATGACGTTTACTCTAAAATTTACCAATTGAAACATTTCTATCAATAAACCCAAAACTTTTTCATTCCGCCAAGCATTCCCGCCTCCTTTACCGATGGGAATCTTCTACTATTGCTATATTCCATCAGAAAATTTACCAAGATAATTTCCCTTCATTTTTACCGACGGATATTTTTACTGTTGCAAAATGTAATCTTTCCTAACAATGTTACCTACGAAAAATCATTTTTCATTGGTAATTTGCTACAGTTTCTCTTCTGTCAGTAATTACTAATTTTCTTGTAGTGTCTCTTACTACCTAAGAGGATATATATGGACTTCAAAAGGCTCTTTAGAAACTTCTTGTGGACAAGGGACAGCAATATAAGGCCTAATGATATGAGTTGGAAGGGAATCTATTTAGTTAAGGATGGGGATAGTTTGGGGATTCATTCGATACATACAATTTAACCAAACGCTATCAGTGAAGAGGCTATGGAGAATAATTAATGACAAAGACTCCTCATTGATCAAATGGGTACACTGTTAATACTTTAGGAACCAAAACATCTAGATCTCCAAACATAGACATAATTCATCTTAGATTATGTTAATAATAGGCTATGGAATGATAACAGGGGAGCTTAGGGAACTATTTATTTCCTCCCTACAGCTTTTAGTCCAAGACCCTTTTACCCTGTTAGTGCTAAAGTAAGCTCTTTAATTATGGAAGTAGCTGACCATGTAACAATAGGTTTTATGGCATTTTACAAAGTATCTTCCCAACACTTTCCAAACACCAATAAGGAGAGTGAAGTCATTTGGTTAAGGCATCCATCAAAATTTCTCACAAGTACATCATGTTTGGATATGTTTTGAAGTTCAGCCTATAAGGTTGTATGGTACAAGCTTGTATGGTATAAATACTTAGCTCTTAAGGTATCCTTTATACTTTAGATGACAGTGAATGAAAGATTGTCAACTCTAAATTGTATTAGAGGTGATTATAAACCATTGTTGAATCTCAACTTCATATTGGGTTTGACTTTTCGTGAGTCCATAAACCACTTGTTTTTTAAATATCCCTACTCGAGCTTGCTATGGAAGGATATCTTTGTCAGGTATATGGAGCCACTTGTCTGGCTACAAATTTCAATGAAATTATTCTCTGGGCCTCGAACTTAGGATAGCTAAAAAGGTACGTGCTATTCTTCTTCAGATTGCTCTTGGTTGCTTAGTGTATAGTTTATGGTAGGAAAGCAACCAAAGGTTATTCTGCAATAAGCTCTTGGATATTAACATGGTGATCCATAGGACTACTTCTTGGCCTTAATTAAGGGTGTTGACTTGGTGCTTTCGAGTTGGCTGAAAGAACGCTAGAAGCTCTAACATGTTCCCTTTTAAGCTCTTTCAATGGAGGATCAATTCTAAACTAGTGTCTTCCTCTTACTTCTTTGATGTGTGGTATGTTAACAGCTTCATGTGTTGGTATACCGGCTTTTGTAATGTTGTAATGCTAGCTTTCGATCAACTTCTTCTGGGATAAAAGCCTTTATAAATTTTGGCTTTTAAATATTAATACCATTCTTTTTAATTTTCAAGAGAAGAATTGCAACCATTTGATCTCAACACTCTCTATTGGATAAGACAAACTACTCTATCTTAAGGCATCTCTAACATTCTACCTATTGGACATGGCTTATAGATGGAATATTAGCTGACTTCTTCTCCAGATCACTTCTATCTTTTTCCTAGTGTAACCATTAGCTTAATATATTCCATTGTTACATCCAGGCCTTCATTTCCTTCGAGAGCCCCCTTTGGGCGTTCAGGATCTCCTCCGCCGGGATCGTCAAGGCTTTGAGTACCGTCGGGTGGTGCGACACTTAGATTAATAGTAGTTTAGCTCCCTTGTATTTAAAAAAAATTCCATTGTTATTATAGCCTAGATACATTTTGTCATTTTATAATAGCTTCACTTAGGATTAACAATTTATTGGTGCATTTTATAATATAGTTTTTCACCTTAAACAAAATCTTAGACACAAAACTAAAATTATATATAGTTAAATTAGAAATTTAGTATAATTAGAAATTAAAATTTTTACAGTAGTGCTATAAAAAGTTTATAGTAAATTGAATATAATTGAATTGTTTAAAATTATAATTCTTTACTCTTATTTCAGAATTCGAAAACCTACCAAGATAAAAATATTTAGTTATTTAAAATTAGGCCTTTTGAGACTTCAAAAACGGAGAAATTGGACAAGGTTAACCAAACTGATTTTACTGTTACACATTTTAAATAGTAGAAAACCTTAACTAGAAAACTAAAGAGATCAATGGTCTGTATCGTACAAACAAGATTGATAAGTAGAAAGGCTAAATATTTAATATTCCCCTCCAAAGAAGTGGTTTAAACGCCTTAGGGTTGACCTCGTTTCGCTCCACTTCCTACAAAGGAAAACACTATCTTGGCCAGAATGAACAGTTACGAAGTTACAGGTATCGATTAGTGAACAGGCCTTTTAAAGGCAAATTTGGAAGAAGGCATACGGTGACAATCAAGCATAAAATGCTAAAACATACCTTATTACTTCGCGATCTTGCCATGTATTTTCAGGATGTCATTTTTCAGCACCTTGACAATTTTCTTAAACTCGTTGAAATCGGTAATCACTTTGCCGTCGTATGAATCTTCTGGAAGTTGGAAGTGCGCTTTGATTTGCTTGAACTCTTTCCAATATTCAAATGCTTTGTTCTCCGACTCCTCTTGCATGATATGAATCACAGCCTGCAATACTTTGTTTATTGATATATGCAAACTAATGATGCTAAATTGTATGAAGATTTAGATGATAGAAGTAGAGTAAAGTCTTGCCTTGTATAAAGGACGTCTTGCATCAGTAATTTCTTCATGGGATAGGCAGTCGCATTTCAGGGCCTTCTTGGTATCTCCCTACAGAAATTTCAATTAAAAGCCTTCATATATTCAATTCCATTCCCTGTGTATAGTGAACGTAGTAGAGTGGATAAGAGTCAATAGAAGCACCATGTAAATGTACATTTCGACGAGCAACATCTCAAATTCATAAGCTTCATGTGGTTGCCCTTCATTTAGGGCTCTTTTCAGTTCACTTAAAAGCAAACTTACGGCAACTGATTCCTTCCCACCCATTTCCAGCTTGGTGACAATGCTCTTGCGTGAAAAATGTAAAGGACTTTAGCATCATTTAGCAAGTACTATTCAAAATGCAGCCTCTGTATTCTCAAGTAAATTCAATAGGAGAGATGGCTTATGCTAAAGTTTTACTTGTTAAATAAAGGAATGAGCCTGACCTGAAGTTTGCTGAAATCAATATGTTCCTCTCTTAGTTGAACCCTTAACTGAGTTTCTAGATCTGCACTGTTTATTGAGGCTGCATCTGCACGAGCATGATGATAATCGATTAGCCTCTCCAAGGCCTTTCTGCCTCCATGGAGTACTCCTATAGACATAGACCTTGTGAACGTCTTATGACCTTCATGTTTTGCTCGCCAAGCACGTTCTATATATGCTGACGCTATGTAAACTCCTGCAAGAACGAAAATGGTGGTTCCTGTGGCTGCTATTGCTCCGTATTTAGTATTAAAGGTAAAAACATCGCACAGATTTTCCAAATGTGGATCGCAATTCTTCATGAAGGCAAATATGAAGGAAGACATTTCAGATTTTGGTTATACTATTGCCTCTAAACCAGTAAATTTTTACTTAGTACGTGCTAATGAAATGGTTAAAATGATGGAACTAGTTTTTATTGGTGTCCGTTGAGAGCTGTAATAAAAGCTTGTTGGATGGGGTTGAATTATATATTCTGATCCGAGTCTTGTTGGATGGATAAAGGAACTTCGCATTAGAATCATTAGAGACCAGGGATAAGTATATACCTTATCTTAGATGCAAAGGAATACCCTTTGCAAAATATTCTTCAGACTTCTATACTTTCTTATTTTGCTTAATGAAAAGCTGTTAAGCAACAGGAAAAAAGAAGGGGAGAACAAGAATTTTATCAACAACGATAGAAGAAATTTTAAAGTGCTACACAAGGATCTCTGTAAAAAGAAACTTAGACTGCTTCGAGGTGAAAGGAAAGATTTATAACGGGCATGCGTTAAATCGATAGCCTTCTCTAGTTGGAAATCTTTTACTTGTCGTGCAGGAAGCAAAAAGTGGATTCCTTTCTCTGCAAAAATTGAAAGACTCGTTTACGTCCATTTATAGCCATTTTAATTTTTGACCAAAACGTAAACTTTCTCGTTTGTAACATAAGATCATCAGAATCCATGCAATGTTTTTGCTTACGCTCCTGTTATTATGAATCGTACAACCATTGCTGGTCGAATAGAAGTACACTAGAAATCACATGTCACTGTAACAAAGTAAACAACTGGCTCCGGAAAAAAAAAACGTAGCTAATTGTTTCCAAAAATTGACCTACAGTTATTTGTGACCTTTTTGTTTTGTTGCATAAACTGTCGCCAATGTGTTATAGCTAAAAATTATAAGCAATGTTTCTAGAAATCCTAAACAGAAAGTATTAGCTACAAAAAATTTTCTTTGCTAAAACATTACAAAAATGTAGCTAAAATTGAATGTTGGTTGGAAAAATGCCAAATAATTGGTAATGAAAATAAAACAAGCCAATAGCTTTTTACTATGTTTTCCTGTTCCTAGGTATATAGTATTAGCTACATTAATAATAATGTAGCCAAATGTTATTTGCTAAATTTTTCATCAAGTAGTCAAATGTTATTTGTTGAATTTTCTATAATATAGCCAAATTTTATTTGCTATGTTTTTCATAACCTAGTCAAATATTATTTGCTATGTTTTTTATAACCTAGCTAAATGTTATTTGCTATGTTTTTAATGATGTCGCAAAATGTTATTTGTTACGTTTTTAGTCCATGATTTTGAGCAATATGTTTTGTATATCATATATCGACATGTTTTTATTGTGAATTATTTGCTAATTATTATAAAATTAAAAAGTAAAAAATATTATTAATTCAAATGTCAAGCATTGAATATATAACGTAAAATTATATAAATATTATTAAATTATACCAAAAAAATATCATTGAAAGATGATCATTTGTTTTTGTACAATATATTAATGACAACTTGAATAATTCTTATAGATAAAAGAATAAATAAAGAGTTCACTTGACAAATTAGAATATGTTTGACATACTAAAACAAGTTCTCATATTATAAAGTTTTATAATATAAGGTAAACGACTACCTAGTGTTGTCTATGTCCATGAACATGTAAGCATCCAAAAAGGTTAGTTAAAATCAACTATAAATATTGTGATAGTATTGACATAGTAAGTATTTGGTTTTGATTAAAGCAAACACTACATAACTTTACCATTCATAACATAATCAGTCAACAATTGCATCTTCATCCATTTTGTAATCCAAGAAAAGAAGTATTAAAATTAAATTATAGTACTTACAGGAAGTGATAGGAAAAGTAGAGGAGAAAATTAATACCCTTAACTTTCCTCTTCATTTCTATCATAATTTGGGCCAAGTAAGTTTGTGAATAACATAGCAGATTTTACTTATTTTGCACGAGTTTCTTGTCCCATGTTTTCTTCAGGTTATAGTGTAGCCTTAAGCTTGCTATTTTCCTCTACAAGGTGTTCATTGATTGTTTTATATGTTGATATTGAAACATTTGACTTAGGGCCATAACCAAGGCATTTCATGTAGCTGGAACAAGTATCAACTACTGTATCAAAAATGTCTTCTGTATTGAGCTCATTCTCATTAGACAAAACTATCTAATAACTCTTGCATCTTATACTAAAATAAACAAAAATATATCCAATACATATATTACTACTTATACTACTACATTGATAAATGAAAAAAAATATTGAACAGAATTTTATACTTGCATAGTTGTTTTCTGCTTCTTCTGAAACTCATCTTTTACCTTCTTTATAGTGAGTGACTTTATATAGAGTGATCCTATCATACTCTTGTCTGTGTAGGTACTCCTCGCTCTATTTTATGAAACAAAAAAAGGAACAATAAATAATGTAGTGCTTATTGATTTAAGTATAACTTACAAACTTATATCTTAAATATTCATTTTACATAACTACAAATGACTTTAGCCCTTGATTATAATCTATTGGCCCTTTCCTTCTCACATTTTTTCCTAAATTAAGAAAAAAAAACATAACTTAGGTGTCAAATCATTTAACAACATCAATGTAATCAAATGTGAAGGCAAAGAAAAGAAACTTGAACTATAAAGTTAGCCTAATAATCACACAAACTATTCCCATTTTCTTCATACATTCATTCGAGAATATGGCTTCATGCCTCTACTTTAGAAGAAAAAGATTTATAATACTTATGCAACTTGAAACAACAATCCCTGGTCCTTTGTTTCAATAATGAAATAACATAGTTAAAAATATTTAGGTTCTTAATATCCATAATATTCAATTTGAATTATGAACAATAAGTAAAAATGTCATTAATATCAAAATCATTGAAAAATATTGCATAAAGTTAAATATTTTGTATAATTATAGCAACTTTTTAAAAGCATTTTTTAAGAAAGTTATCTTCCTTTAAGTCCTTAACATTTTTTAAACAAGGTATTTCCATTCTCGTAATAATTCCCAACTCACTTCACAATTTTGCAGATTGGACCTTATTTACAGGACGACCTTGTTGAGCATCAATTTATATTGATAACTTACATTTCATTATAACATTCATTCATTGCAATTCACAAATGAATGATAACAAGAAAATATTAGAATATATAAATATATATTTGGGCATAAGTCTAGTTCAAGTTATTAAAGATTAACAAACCTACACTAGTAGCTTTGTTGTTTTTGAGGAAAAATAAAGTTGTTGTGTATGACTTAAAGATAAAATATAATTGTTGCTTAGTTTTGTAAATTTAATAGAAGAAACTTTATTTCCTATGGCTTAAGAAAGAATATGATAAGAAAAATATATATTTGAATATATATATATATATATTCACTTGAAGGTATCGAAACTCTAATCCTACGTGAGTAATTTCATTATTGTTTAAGGTAGAATGCTGTTGTTAATTAGGAATTGAATTTTTTGCGCTAACTGATTGATCTGATTGAAGTGGCACATCCCTCCATTCTATAATTCACATAGCTCCCACCTTCTTCCCTTTGTCTCTACTAGTTTCCAGTATATGGTATATCTGTAAGAAAAAGTACATAAATGTTACTAACAATAAGACAATAGAAATAACACTTTTATGATATATTCAATCATCATAATGGAGATACATTCAATCGTCATTATTAATTGCATTAGTAAGATACATATTACCAACATTACAATAACCAATAGAAAAGGCACTTTCATGATACATTAATTGAATTAACAACATAAATATTACTAACATTAAAATAAGACAATAAAAAGAGCACTTTTATAATACCTTCAATCATTATAATCAAGGTCATTAAAATCATCATCATTAATTGCATGATCATCTAACTCTTCATCGCTATTATATTCGACTAGAGTATCAAAATTTTCATATAGTTCATCCTCAATATATTCTTTATTCCTTTTTATGACAAGACTGGCTTGTACTTTGGTTGCTTCTAGTATATTGGGATCGACTTATCTCTTATAGGATGATGATATACCCTCGTCTTCAATTTTGAGAGCTACACTATTTAACTGCGATTCAATCTTTTGATATTCTTCATCACCATCTTTACCCACTGTGTTGGAAACTAACAATGATCGAATCACTAGCATAATAGAAAAATTAAAATTTTATAGTTTCTTATCCGATCCTGATAGTTGAATAACTTGAATATTACAAAATGAATCATAAAACAAAAAATTGAACTTGATTCGATTTTCTTGTTGAAATCCTTTAAAAGCTTTTTACTGTATCAACTATAAGTTATTCACTTATCCAGCCTCTAACGGTATCCATAAAAGCTCTTCTCAACATTTGAGAGGAATTAAGCAAGAGTCATGGTTCCCTGATGCTTATTTCTATTCACAAAAAAGCATTAGAGTTTTTAAAATTTCTATTAAATTAAATACCTTAATTATAATTAAAACCAAACTTTAATTATAATTAATTTAATTTTAATAAAAATTAAATATCTCATATTTGATCCCTAAAGTTTCTCAAATTTTATAATTAAGTCTAACTTAATTAAAATTAATTTTTCCTTTACTAACTATTTTTTAATGTCTGACCTATTAGGTTCCTAATATATTGACAAAGATTATAAATTATAATTCTAATTCATAATTAGAATAAGATAGATTAAAAATTCTTTTAATTTATCTTCACTTCTCTAATTAAATAATTTATAATCATAAATTAATGTTGACATCTAGCAACATGTCATGACTAGTCAAATATCAGGAATGTCAAAGTGATTTGACTTAATCTATCCATGCATAGTTATGATATATAATTTAATCATTTTGTCATCCAATATTCCAATTAGACAGAGTAAAGATATAATGTCTACTCTTTCGTATCCAATCTTGTTCATTCTTGCTAATTAGTAATTGATTTATAATTGATATTTGAAAATGCCTTTTCAAATGTCATTTCACTCTAGCTAGAGAATTTCATAAATCACTACTAATCAAGAAAAGAAGAACATTCTCTCTAATTACTTTAGAATGACGAATCCTTTATTGACTTATTCAACTATCTCCATATGGTTCATACTGCATCTAAGTACTACCGATTGAATTATCCTAGGACGGTTCATAAGTAGCATTAAAACACAATAATTCCCTCCCAAGATATCTTGGTAATCTCAAGTCTTAAGATCAATCATATAACTATCATTATGAGGAAATCCAAAAATACATAAGTAATATTCCATTTAAGATTCTCATAGTTGGGTCAGTTCAATGACTTATTATTTAATAAGCACCCACACATTAGTTTAAATATTTCCATACTTTAATTTATGAGATCGGTTACTGTTGAGCAAGTTTTGATCTTATAAAACCCTCAATATTCTGCAAGTGCACAGATCATAGTGTAGTATATGAGGTGTCGATCCCACGTGGAATTAGTGAACTAATCAAATCCTAATTTATCTAAGGCCTAAAAAAGTAATTAAAATGAAAATAAAAACTGAACAGAAAAGTAAACAATTGAATATGGAGTGATTGAAATGAGAATTCTAAATTAATGCAAGAAATCAAATTTGAGCATGACAACATGTTGTAACATTAGTCAAAATAAAATAACTAGACTACTACTATAACAGTGGTGAGTCTAGGTCAATCCCACAGAGAGTGTGTGAAAAGTTGTTGAAATGAAATTAATTGGTGTTTAGGAAAAACGGGGGTTTGGATTTTTGAATAAGAAAATAAAATAAAACCAACCTAATGAAAAAAATTTAAAGAAAACATGCAAAAAATGATAAAAGTGGGGAGTTTGGTTGGGACTCGGTTCTTTGGTTCAACCTTGGCCTACACCCTAATTAAACATATTTCATGGATTTGTTGTTTTCTAACCTCTTCTAGTAACTATTAGATGTGGGTTAATAATTAATCTGAGTTTTTCCTTAGGTAGTGTTTAATTAAGATACGATCGTTAAGTAAACCTAACCACCAAATAACCTAGGATACAATCTCTAGATTTAATTAGGTAGTAGCATTACGAATTAGGAAAATTAATCAATTAAGGCAACAATCACATACGATGCGTCATTTAACATAGGTTATGTTATCCCTAATTATTACAAATCATTAGTCGCTACACATAAATTTCAACATAATAATTACAGATTATATCAAAATGCTAGCAATGGGTTTGTAAATAAATGATTCAATGAACGCATTAAAATTATCTTTTCACAATACCCAATGGGTTTATACACAAATAAATGAACAATAATAAAAATTCGATTATCCATATGTAAAACCTAAATCAATTAATATAAGATAACACAATTAATTTCTAATAAGAGAAAGAAACAACAAAATATGAAATACACTTAAGCCGTGTCGTCGTTACCAATGTCACCTCTAAACTGTCATCGAGATATCTAGCTCTCCATGGGTCTCTCCCGAAAAGTACTTTAGCCCTTATTAGTATCCCTACCGAAGACCCCTAGCTGCTCTCGTCACTACACATCCCTTTATTTCTGCCGCAAGCTCTCTATTCTCTCTACTATTCACTGACAATTAAAGATGTTGGCCACACTACTATTCACCTATGTTAAAAACCTATGGCCTTCTCATTTGAAAGCAGACATTGCTTGCATTTAACGTAAACGTCTACGTTAAATATAGGTGTTGTTTGCATGAGATGCCTACGTTTTGGTCTTTTTAGCTCTCCTCTTTGCATTGTCGTTCCATGCTTATTACTGTGCCTTTTTGGTGATTTATCCCAATGGCTACCATTTTTTTCTTCTTTAATTTTCTTCTTGTCTTTTAATTTCTTCTTCTTACTCCATGAAGACAAGTGACAATTAATCTTCAAAAAATTACCCAAATATCGCGCTTTTGACTCACTTTAACTTATTTGCTTCCAAATTGTGCCTAAAATCACATATGAGTCAATGTGAGTATCTTAAGCAATTTCACATCAATAATGACCAAGTGTTATGGAATAATTTCATAATCAACTAAGCACTATCAATTTTTCCCACACTTAGCTTTTGGTCGTCCTTGGGCAAAACATTAAAATTAAGCTCAAAGACCAAAAAATATTGACTCATTGCCCATACATTCCAAGAATACATAATCACAAGCAAAGATAAGTGACTTTCAAAAATCATAGCAAGATGTCAACATTCCAAGCTTTTACTCATGATCAATCAACATTCATCATCTTCAAAAAC
>JANKOE010000002.1:49575411-49593754 GCA_026284465.1 Erythroxylum citrifolium | reverse complement strand
CTTAAATCGCTCCCAGTATTCATAAAGAGACTCCCCATTGTGTTGCTTAATACCGCTTATCTCCTTTCGAATACTTGTTGTCTTTGAGGCTGGAAAATATTTTTCCAAAAATAATCTCTTCATCTCCAACCAAGTATTCACGCTTCCAGCCGATAAATCAAATAACCAATCTTTTGCTACATCTTTGAGCAAGAATGAGAAGGCCCTTAAAATGATCTACTCATTCGTCGCCCCGTGAGGCTTTATGCTCAAACACACCACATCGAATTTCTTAAGATGCTTATGTGCATCCTCATCTACAAAGCCTTGAAATTTAGGAAATAAATGAATTAATCCAGATTTTAACTCAAAGGTAATATGTTTAGCGAATGAGTTAAATTGGGTGCAGCCAACTCCCTTAGAGTTATCGGATTTGCCATTGTGTCTTCAGATTCTGCTTCCAATTCGTTTACCAAAGTTGACCATGCTTTCCTAGGCAATCTCCACAATGTTCTCTCGATCTTTGGATCAAGTTGCTCAATTTCTCTACGAGGAGATCTGGTCACTACCATGCACCAACACTAATGGACAATTAAAAATTAACAAGTAACAAAAAGAATGATTATAAACAATTATATTTACAAAACACCAACTAAAATCAAATTCGAAAATTAAGCTACCACACTCCCTAGCAACGATACCAAAATTTGATAGTGCGTGTCGAGTGCACTGCAAAATTTACCTGATTCTACACACTAAAATTTGTAGTTATGGTAAGTCGAGATCGAATCTATAGGGAATGTTCGGTTAATTTTTGTAACGAAATTAATTGATGCAAGGAAAGTATATGGGGGTGGTTTTCAAACAACTTAGAAATTAAAGTAAAAGTAAACTATTGAAAACAAATTAAAACAAATAATCGAAAATGAGAAAAGTGTTGAGTATAAGTAAGGTTCTGTTCTAGGGGTCAATCTCAGCCTAAACACAATCAAGCATATTCCTTCATTCTAAAGTCTTTACAATTCTTTTCGGACTATTGATCTGAGACTAATAAAATGCTCTACAAATCTCAGTTTTCCCTTAGGTTGTATTTAATCAAGATACGATCATTAATTAAATCTAACTACCGAATAACCTAGGATACAATCTTTATATTCAATTTGGCAGTCACATTATGAATTGGAAAACGATCAATATAGGCAGTAACCTTACATATTCGGGTTATCTAACTTAAGTTATGTTGTCCCTAACGATTAACGATCATTAGATGCCACTCACAAACATCAAAAGTATCGATTATAGATTACAATCAATGTTTTAGCAATAGGTTCGAAATAAAACAATCAAAATAACATATTAAGATCATTCATCCCAAAACCATCCAAATCAATACCAACAAAACAACAATCCGAAAAGAAATTACAACTTTAAAATGATAGAAATAGTTTAACCGTGACTTGGTGTCGATATTCTTGTTGAACCATCGTCGAGAAACTAGCCTTCTAACTGCATTTTCATGCTCCAAGCACAAGTCATATCTCCCATTTGCTTCGGAACTCTTAAGCTACTATCTTCTCTTTACTATTCACTATTCCTGATGGGACAATTTAAGTGCAAGTTTTCTGTTGTTCATTCACTTCCCTTCTCCATATCATCCGTGACTCTCCTCCAGCCAAGACGTACTTCTTCACTAAGCCACAACCTCTCCTCCAGCAGCTGTCCCCATGTTTTGCTTTTGCGCTCTTCTTTAATGTCTACACTGCCATTGTAGCTTGACAAGGCGAATAAACTTTGCTGCCTCTTTAAAACCCTCTAGGACGCTACTTAAACGCAACATATGCTGCATGGATGCTACGTAAACGCATCATTAACACATGCATTCAATGCTGCGTTGCTGCATGAAACGCTGCGCAGCCAACAAATTATTTTTTTAAACAAATGTGCTCCAATTTTCTTTGAACATCTTTTCTTTTTGGTCTCAAATATATCATAATATCCAACCTAGTAGTCAACATAAATTGAACACAAATTAAGTATTTTATCTTGAGAATAGGATTGAAATCACATGGAAATACATAAGAAAATATAAGATAATTCAATACTATCACAGAGTGATCAATGGTTCAGAGCTACCTATGAATGCAAAAGTGTCCGATGTTATCATAAATAATGTGTGGTGCTGGCAAGAGGCCACAATTGGGACAATACGTACTCTAGAGTCTCTACTGTATCAACCAAATTGTTCCCGACTTGATAAACTGGAATGGCTAGCTAGCTCCTCAAAAGAATATACAAATGCTTCGGCCTACAATTCTATGAGACCTCCTAATCAGTGTGTTCCTTGGCATAAATTAGTATGGCATAAAAGAAATAACCCAAGGTATTCCTTCATCCTGTGGTTAGCCTTTTTTAATAAGCTGCAAATAAGGGATAAACTCCTTTACTCTTACGTCCCAAATCACTGCTCCTTACGTGCCTTGCAAAATGAGTCTATTGATCACATGTTCTTTGAATGTACATACTCAAAAACAGTGTGGTTACACTGTCTTAACCACTTTTAAATCTACCTACCTAACTTGACAAACGTTCAATCCATTTTAAACTAGTTCAACCAGCCTCCAAATTTCAGAAACTTTGATCTCAACTTTTTTATCATTCTCCTATCTGTTATTATGTACAACCTTTGGACTAAAAGAAACCATCGAACCTTCAAAGATAAAGTCTTGGAATTTAGGAGCATTAACACTAGAGTAATCTTTCAAGTTATGGAACAACTCAGCTTAAACACCGAGAGAAGGTAAATTGTTTATGTGTTTTATTTTTTCTAATGTAATGTTTGTAGGTTTGATTTTAGGTTAGGGAAATTGGAGGGGAAAAGGATATCACAATCTCCTATCCCTCTTTGGTATATTATAGCAATAGAGACACCAAATTCAGGGTACACATCAGTCTCTAAAAAGCCTTAAAGCAGAAAGTGATCCACTCTTGGAAACATGGTGTTGTAACAGATTGAGTACAAGCAGTAGAGGGAAAAAGTTTCTCCTTCGGCAATGAACCCTCCCTTTCAGCAGAAGAGATGATTTCAGTTAAGGAACTTCAGTCTATGAAATTTTATCACGTTATATTGGTGTTGCTTAGTTGATGAGATGATCTTTGAGTTTAGTTTGGATCTATGAAAGGATAGGGTAAAGTTTTGGCCTCCCAGGCTTCTACAAGTAATCTTGGAAGGAAGATAGAAATAAGATGTATATTGTAATCAAATTCTTGTATAGTTGATTTTCTTATGTTTGTCCTTTATCTTTTGGAAAAAGTTTAGAGTCTTCTCAGTATGTTATGGTTAAGCATGTCTTCTGGTATGGTTTTGGTATGAGATTTGCCACTTAGGCAATCTCTAGTTCTATACATAATCCTTTATTTCTTGATTTATAAAATTACTGAATTATCAAAAAAAATCAAGGTAAGTTTAGATAGTATCGTAGCAAAATGCTAAGAAAAACATATACAAACTACACATACCTTAGGCCTCTGAATTCCCCTAATATCCAAAAGAGAATATTATATCACCCACATCATTTATCAAGAACTAAAATGCATATAAATCATATTTTTATAAGTCTTTTTCATATGACACTAACACTTTCAATTCCTATCATATGAGATCTTGTTTTTATATTGATTATGCACATGTACATAGAACTTGCTTTTTGAAATAATGTTTATTAAGTAAACCTAAAAAGATATGAGTTGAAAAGGGATTAAGCAGTGATCCCCAAGGATCCAAGATTCTGTGGATTTATAGAACATGTTAATTTGTTTGCTTTGCAGGTTAATATCATGTCAAATTAAATGAATACTAATAATTAGTATCACATCCATTAATATTAAATATGAAAAAATGATTATATCTCCAACAACTAATTTAAAAAAATTGCAAGAGCCTTACATGAGATAAGTAAGACAATAGTTGAACTGAGTGAAGAAGAAGAAAAGTAACCGTTGGTGGTACATAAAAGGAGGTATACACTTGATCTTGTAATGATAAAATGTGAGCATTTGACTTGGTATACATATTTATGGAGAGAAATCACTATTGAATGTACATAAAAAGAAGAAAGATATATTCATCTTTAATTAGCGTATAATCTTTTTGAAAATTGTTAATTCACTTGGCAAGCACTTTATATATAGTCTTGACCATATGATAAAGTTTTGAAAAGGGAAATACTAAAATTATTTATTTTTTTATTTATGCTTATAAGCGTGCGCCCGCAAGCTCAATCCTTCTTGTAATCTTACCTTATTTATTTTAGTGAATTAGGGGCTCAACTATTCAATGACTATTTACATATAGGACATAATGTATAAATTCTTTCATAATTAAAAGTAACTTTTGTTTAATATTTAAAGAAAACATCTTGATCATCAAAAAAACTTTTAATAACTTTATAAAGGCTTTTAACTAAGTTTCTATCAAAGAGGTGTTTTAATCTAGGAAAGAAACTTTTGAAGGTTGAAAAAATATTTTTGGATGATTTAGTGAGTAAATAAGTATTGTTTGGCACTATATATAGGCTAGACTATTCATTGTCTGAATAGTATTCATCAATTGCAATATTCGCCATAGCCATAAAGTTATGATTGCCTAGCCAATGATTCGTTGAAAAAGTTATTGAGAGAAGAGTTTTTGTCTATTTAAGGATCCAAATAGCCAATACCCTATTAGGTAGTAATCCAACTAGCCTAAAGATATAAAAGGCTACTCGAATATATTTAAAAATAATTAATCATTATAACATCTATTTTATATGATTTGGAACACCTTGTTCAATCTTGTGTTATTTAATTTTGTCCACATATTTATATAGGGTATCTTATTTCTAATAGGGTGTTCAATCCTGTGCTATTTAATTTTGTCCACATATGTATATAAACCCTGTATAAATATGTGGAGAAAATTTAAAAAAATAGTGTAGGAACTGATTAACCAGAACTGAGGATCTACTCCCAATATATATGTATATGGACCATTTGGGTTGATAAGCATTTGCATTGAGTTTAATGGTCGATAAAATAAAAATAAATATGATTAGTAGTAAAATTTAAACAAGGAATTTTTATATATTTAAAATATGAATTATAATAAAAATTATCATTTAATTTATTTATAAATTTCATAAAAATAATAAGTATATACTAATTATTAATAAAATATAATAATTAAAATTCGTTAGTTATTAATAAATAGAATAAAATAAAATATTTAATTTTCTATCATGTTAAACTAATTAATATATTGTTAAGAATTTTATGACATACTAAATATATTTTTATACTTTTTGATATAAGTAGTGAGACATAAACATGATAAATTAATAAAATAATATGAAGTACAATTATTTATTAACAAAAATTAATTATTAAATATTTATAAGTTATACGAAAAATTAATCAAATTGACAAATTAAAAAAACATTAAACAATAATAGCTCAGTGAAAGTTCCATTGATCGTGAAATCTAGGAAAACGTAAAAAACTATTAAAAATTTTAAAGATAATATTATTAAAACTACCAAAATTTTGATTTTTTTAAAAATCTTTTTCGAAAACATATCTAGGAATGCTCACTAACTAATATTACATTCTAACTAATAAGACTTAAAACGCGAATGTTAACAAGGGAAAGAGAAAAAGAGTGGCTAGCATTTAGTGAAACTAGTAAAGCTACTTCAATAAAAATGAAACCAAACAATAGACAGAAGTTACAGCCATAGTTGAACAAGCTAAAAATCCTGAAGTCTATGATAGCTCTCTTTAACTTAACATGGATGAAGTACAGCGGGCAGCAATATCATTGATAGAAGTCTCAATCGCGGGGCCCAAATTGACAAATGCGTGGCGAGAAGAGTTACGCCGTTGAAAGCGAATAGCCATGCTGGTAAAAGAAACAGAAAGTGCCAATAAAAGATTCACACGTCATCACCGACCACAGATCCGTTGATGACAGTCTCAATCGCGGGGCCCAAACTGACAAATGCGTGGCTTTACGCCGTTGAAAAGCCAACCTGGCTGGAATAGCCATGCGGGTAAAAGATACAGAAAGGGCCAATAAAAGATTCACATGTCACCACCGAACACAGATCCGCTCTTACTGCTGACGCACCTATCCATCCAGGCTTCTACTCGAGGAAAGTTGAATGACTACTAAAAGCAAGCACTGCAAGAGATGCCGCGTGTTCACTGTCCCACACCCACCTCGCCATCATCTCCACCTCCAAATTCAGCTTAATTGGGCCTATTAGTAGCTGCTAATTGGGCCTTTTGGTTCTCTTTACAAATTTGAGGGTGAGTGTGTAAATACATGTTTAATTTAGATTTCTTCGCTTGAGCTCCAAAATATGGATGTACAAATCTTTTATTGTTTTATAAAATATGCAGGAAAATATATAACAAACTTCCATTTTCACACTCATGGTTCCTTACACTTCAGGAAATCATATTTTATCTTCTTCTTTTTTTGAATTTGACGTGGAAGTCTCGGTAGTAATTATGTGCTAGAGATGCCTATTTCAGTGCCGGTCATTCTTACACCAACAGTTTGAATTGACGACAGAAAACGTGTTTCGCTGCTGTGCCTGTGTCGCCTCTTCCTGTATTGGAATATGCAATGATTTCCAAAATTCAGCGGTATCGCCATTATATGATGCTTGTTAATAATAGAGACTATATGATCAGCTAATATCGCGTCCCTACGTACACAATGAATTGACATAGCTGTGAATTCAGATGTGTTCACATGATTTAAGAGGGCGTCAATGAACATACCTACCAAATTATGTATCATTCGACACTGATTTTGTAGTATAGATCCTACTCCGATGGACACCAAATTTGTTGTGCTAAAAATAGTGTTTTGATCCTGTTTCAGATCAAAGCTTTATATAAATATGTAGATAAGATTTAACAAAATAAGATAACAACTGATTAATTGAAACAAGGTATCTACTCCTAGTCTGAAAGTAGCTGGCCTCCTCTCTTATGATAGAAGGAATTGTTCTTTGGAAAAGGTCTCCTGATTCCTACTATTACAAATTGCTATAGGTTGTACAATATTTTAAATGTTAATTTATGTTTTATAGTGTAGTCTAGAGGCACAATTCTTTAAAGTTATTTTTTTATCTGATATATATTTAAATGTATATAATAAATTTTATGAAATAAAAGTACATTATAAATAAAATTATTACAAGATTATAATTATGATATTTATATTATATTTATGTATTATTGCTAAATTGTTTATATTCATATTTATTAAAATTGGAAATTAAAAAGTGTAAAAAAGTTACTGCACTTTATGTTTCTTTTTTATGAAAGAAGTAATCAATCTCATAAACTAAAATATAAAGAAAATTAAATAAACGTGTGGGTGCTTATTAAATAATAAGTTTCCTGAACTAACTTAATATAAGAATTTCATTTGAAACATTTCTTATATATTTAAGAAAATTTTCATTATAATAATTATATTAGAGATTATTAAGGATAACTTAATCAATAGTCATTGGATATAACATGGACTACATAGAAGTAGTTGAAAGATCAACATAAGATTGATAACCCTAAAGTGATTAAAGAGTGTTTTATTATATTCTCGACTAGTATCAATTTGAGAAATCTTTGTCCAAAGAGGAATGAGAATTTGAGAATAGTTTTCAAATGACATTAATTGATTCAATTACTACTTGTAGAGAAATAATATGATTGAACTCAAATAGAATAATCTTTAATTTCATACTTTATATTTAATAAGAATATTATATGAAGCAAGAATTGAATTATATGAAAAAAAAGTCATGTACAAAAAAGTTAGTTAAAAAATATTTGAGTGATCATGATGTGTTACTAAATACAATTCTTAATCTATGTGTATGAATTGTCTAATTAGATAATTAAATATAAAATTAAAGATCTTTAATATAATTTAGGGTTTAAATTATATCCATTGTCAACATATTTAAGAATATAAATACATCACACAAAGAATGAGTTGAAGAGAGAAAAAAATATTTAATCAAGATGAACTTGATCGTAAAGTTTGAAAAAATTAGGATTAAATAGAGGATATTTAATAAATAAGGACCAATAAGATATATGTGATCTTATTTAGTTCCAATTGATATTCAATTCTAATTCTATTTAAAATTTATTTTAATTAAATAACTAAAAGATCCAAAATCTATTATAAATAAGCTTAGACTCTAAGGAGTTAGCACTTTTTGGTTAACTCTCTCTGTACCAGTTATAAAGTTCTCTCAATTTTATAGATATCGTTACAAGCTAGATAAGTGTGTTGTTATAATAGTTGAGATAAATTTGTTTTAAAGATAGTTTGAAAGAGATGACAAAAAAATGATAATGTAATTCATGTTACATTATGTTTTATGTGTTAATTATGTTATAAAATTTAAGTGATTTTAACTTTCTAAAAATCAAATAAAAAGGTTTCATATTTATTCTACTATGCGCAAGATCAAATCTTGTTAAAATTTCTTAATATTTAAAATTCATCCAAGTAAAAAAATTGGATTAGAACTCAAATTTAAAATTTATTAAAAATATTACTTTTCATTAAAAGTGTTAAAAGATAGTGTTAATTAAAAAAATCTTCAACTTTATTCAATTTTACAATTATAGCCCGAAATTTAAAAAGTAGCAATTAAATGTTAAAACTTTCAATTTTCCAATTATACATCATTAAACTAACAAATCAAGTTTCATTGCATTGTTTAACTAAACTGTGTAGCTTTGGAATTTAAAAACCTTAAATCAAACTTTGTCATTTTGAAATCGAAGAAAAGATGTGAAATGCTTATTGCAACAAACACAGCTGTTGTGTTGGTCTGGGAAGAATATATCATACAAAGCAATTCATGACATCACTCTATCACGCTAATGCAAGACGACAACGACACTCTCTTATGTTAGTGCAAGACAAACAACGACATAGTTTCTAACAATCTGAATGAAATATCAATTTATCACCCTAGGTCCTCTTTCTATGCAAAAACAAATTAATTTTGGGTTTTCAATTCCAGTTATTCAGGCAGCATGTTTCATTAAAGTTTTTCAATTCCAACATGAGATATTTTAGTTAAACAACTTAATGGAACTTAATTAGTTAATTTAATTAAGTAAGACAAGTATAAGTGTTAATAATATCTGTCTTATGTGGCAATCCAAGTTAGAAATGATAACGGAGATATTAACGTTGGGTTAGAATTGAAAAAAATTGAAAGTTTTAAGTATTTAATAAGCACTTTTTAAGCTCGGACTATAATTATAAAATTAAGTAAATTTTAATTTTTTTTAATTAACCATAAAAGATATACTAAAAGTTGAACGAAGACTTCTAAACTCGTCTACTAGACTATCTATTATTACTTCGTTACAATATTCAGTATAAATGGGTTATAATTTGAGTTGTTTACTTGTGTCCTGACAGCATTAAGTTTGCAATAAAATATTTTTCATTTCCACGGTGAGTGTAACTGTAAACCCTTCTTTTCAAGTGTCGATTTCATTGAAAAAGCAAGTAAATGGTTAACCAACAGGTGTCTTTCCAAAGGATAAGGAGCAGAAAAATGATCATGATATTGATATAGATATTAGTTGCCTTCGTCTAGTTGGAAATGGATTCATCTTAATTGCGGTGCTCCTTTCTTGTATACTATGCAGGATTTTAGAAACCCAGTAAATTGCACGCTGATCTTTTTGTCTCTCGAGTCCAAGAAGATTGTTGTTTTCTTTTTTGATACGGGACGACAGTGAAAGAGCAAAATACCATCATTCTTCCAAAATATTATTCATGGAACTGAAAGTGATTCACGAACCGTATCCTAAGGACAATCCCACTAAATATTGCTTTTAATGCTCCAATTCATAATAACGGCATACATATATCGACTGTAAGACAGAACGTTGAATTAAGTTAGGCAACTTCGAGGAATTATGAATAATTATTTTTGTTATTTATTTTTAACATCATGCAAAAACGTATAACTGAAATATAGCTTTTTCAACATTGGGCATTGTATTTTAAAATATATAATATAACAATAATATAATAATTAATTCAGTCAACCAAACACCCAGTTGGTTTCATATAATGTATAATACATGTGCATCACTTGCAAGGTAAATATGAATATGTTGGGTCTTCTTATATTTACAAATAATTACAAACCGATCTTAAGCAGTTCCGAAGATAATACATGTGCATCGTCTAAGTTAAGGTATTCAAAGCCCAAAAGTTCCAAGGCTCCAAGGAATTTGCATTCCCTGTAATTCTTGCCTAATCAAATGTCGTAGTTGGGCTTACAAAAGTAAGATAATTTTGTAACACAAACTTTTTGAGACCCAAAAGACGACTTTGGCCTTGTTAGTAAAATTCAAAATTTTTAACTTATGACTTATTGAGTTGACAGATTTAACCCAATTAACTAAAAAAAAGAAGAGCGTATTATCCAAAAGTCAATTCTATTTTGCTCTTTTTTTTTTTGGTGCAATTCTATTTTGCTCTTAAAACATGACTATCATCCCCATAACAGAAATTGTGACGGTTGTGATAAATGTTACAGGGCATGACACAAGTCACAGGGGTGATACCTGCGAGTCTTTTTTATTTTTTATTTTTTTAATTTTAATTATGCTACTATTAATTTAATAAAAATAAATTAAAATTAAAATTAAATTATGTTACTATTAATTCTATTTAAAAATTAAAATTAAAATGATAAAAAAATAAACCAAAATTTTGGTTTTATATTTAAGTCACATTGTGACACTTCTGTCACACGTGTGACATTGATTTTTTTTGTTTTTTATTATTTTAATTTTTAATGAAATTTTTAAGATAAAAATTTTAAAGTTTAAAAAGGAGTAATTTATTAAAATTATTTAATTAATTTATAAATTATAAATTAATTAAATTAAATTAAATTAAAATTGATTAATTTTATTATTATTATATTAGCCTGCATGTCATATTATTGTAATATTAAACATCTTGTATATTTATGATAAAGTTTTTTTACAGGGAATGCTTGTGAAATACAAGTAAATTAGACAATATATTACATATGTGGAATAATTTATTTTAATTTCTCAAAATTAATTTTTTTAGCAAAGATATATTACTTTGGAATTATTTATCAATGAAAATATTTGTTCTTTATTAGAATAAATTATTTTTAGAAACATATAATTTCTTAAATACTAATATTTAACTAATTTTCAACATCAACTTATATGATAAAATATGATTTAAAATAAATATCGATAATAAAGCTTCAATTAATACGATAATATAATATATTAACTTTTATGATACAAAACACAGTATAAGAATTTGTTATAGAATATATTATAAATCAAAATATATTAATTTTTTAAGACTTATCTAACTCTGAATACTTTTTAATTTGATAAATTAAATTATATCTTAAATATTGGAGATAAGATAAGAAATTTAATTTTTAAAAATTGATTAATTTACTAAAATTGATCAATTTTTAATTATTATTATTATATGGTCTATTTCTTTTATTAGATTTATAAACTTATTTTTTTAAAATTAAATATCTAAAATTTAAAATCTTATAAAAATATTCAAAGAAATACTAAGATATAATTCTCATATACTTATAATTTTTTTAAAGTCATGCTATTATAAGTCATTTTATACATAAACAGTTAATATTAAATAATTAATTTTGCTAAACTTCTTTAACCAATAATTGATATTATTTACTCATCAAATTAACTGGTATAATAAACTATCAACTAATAGCTGATGAAATAAAAAATATCAAATAATGTAATCACATGCCAAAGAGTACCTTTTTTATCTCCTTACATTATGCACTTCTGATTTGATGCCTTTAAATGGTGAAAATTACTAGGATCTTTGGACATATGTCCGTAAGTATAATGATGATTTGTGTACTTTCATGTTCTTAGAAACTATAGCTAGGCGCTATCATTCCTAGTCTTCCAAAAGCAAACCGGATTGTCAAAGATATGGACAAGTTTCTCCTAGAAACATAAGTACTAATTTATTTTTATGGGATTACATCTAATTTACCAGGAAATAACATTTAAGGCCGTTATAAGAATCCCATTTCATGTATTTTGGAGCAAACTTTTCCAAAAGCGTTATTTTCATTGTAAAATATCTATTCTGTTGAATGCTCAAATACTACTGTGTACCGTTTTACGTGTGAGTTAATAATTTAGAAGGCATTTAGTATACTCATTCTAAATGAAAAATAACTTTATCAGGTGCTAGCTTAAGTTTCTGGTTAATCTACATTAATAGCTTTATCAGGTGAACCACTGGTATAAGTTGCAGGACATTTTTGTCCTTCTCTATAAATTGGACAACAATTAATTGTATTTTCGAGTTTTTAATAACTTATCGGTTAAGTTACGTAATTTGATCCTAACAAAGGTAATAAATTGACCCAATAAATAATTTGAATTAATAGATCAAAGTCGGGCTTGTGATGGGAAAGCTCGATGTGAAAGCTACATATAAAAGTTAAGGTGTCATTTAATTACTTATGTAATTCGTAAGCATATGGATCCTTTAACCTATTAGGAGTGCTTACGTTTTAAAGAAACTAAAAAAAGGCGTTAATCGAGTGTCGGTGATTAACTTCCACAAAAGTCCCGGGGGAGATTGGAGCTTGTTTTGGCATCGAAAACTGCTTCGAAATATCGGATGAAACCAAAATTAGGTATTTCGCATTTTCTTCATTTTTAACCCTTTCATGAACGATCTAGGATACGTAATAAGGTTTATCCTACGTGTTGCACGTGGTATCAAAGCGGTTAGGTGATTGAGTTGCCGAAAGCGAAGGCTTTTTGGTTTCCATTCATTATGGTTTTCTTTAGTTTTTTATTCGGTTCGAGTTTGTTACGTATATAATTACGTAAAAGTGATATACATAAGGCTAGTTATGAAAAATGGGTCAAAAAAGAGCCAAAAAGAGTAAAAGATGGCATTTTAGGACGTCAAAAATTGCCCTATGACAACATCGTCCGACACGTGCGACGGTGCTATAGTAATGGGAGAAGTGGCGGTACAGAGGGTACGTGCAACATGTGTCGCCAAGTGGCATCGAGCACTCACCTCATGCGGCGTGCTCTCCCACGAGCGCGCAATGGCCCGACACGTAGACCGCAGGGATCGAGACACGTGTTGGCACATGCATGAATGTGCCAACACGTGTGGAGGCATATGTTGCGCAAACACCAGATGCATCTAGCGTGCGTCTGTTGCACATTCGCCCTTGTTTTGCACTCACGTCTTTTGCACATTCGCCCTTGTTTTGCACGCCTGCTGACGTCAGCTTTACAGTACTGCTGACATCAGTATCAGAAGAAAAAAAAGGAAAAGTTTCAGAATTCCCGTAAAGGTTCCTCAGGTTCTTTTAGGTCAGTTTCTAGGTTCAGGGAAATTTTTAAGTGATTTTTCAATTTTCCGGATTTATTACATTGGTAATTGGATTCTAGAAAAGTTTTTAAAGCTTTTTAAAGCTAATATTGAGTGCATTTTTGTACTCCAAACTGCACATAAAGGAGACACTTAAAGTTTTATGTCTCGTACGGGAGGTTTGGTATTCAGAAAAGTATGATAGTCACTCCGGTTGAGATTTTTTTGGAATAAAAGTCTCAAATAAAGTTTAAAAACAATGTTTTCAGTACTGATATGTGATTATTTGATTATGAATACTGAATTTTCAGTTATGATTGATTTTCACATATATTATGCCCATATAAAATGCGAGGATGACATAAAGATGTATCCCTTGTGTTTGTGGTTTGTTTAGGTATTGGTAAGATTGTAGTCACCACAATGACCTTTCAAGCCAGCATTTGGATTGTACCACGTGCATGTTAGGAGATGTCTTTGGTCTCATGTTTGGTTATTCTGCCCACAGGTGTTGACCTTATATGAGATTTTGAGAGGTACATAAAGGCATTAGATGGAGGAAGGTCGTCGCTTAAATCATCTATTCACCCACAGGTGGTAGTATCATAAGAGTTAATGGTTTATACTTTGATCGCTTTTATGTAGAGGTCTAATTGCATATATTATTTATTCAGCCCACAGATGTTTCATAATATGTGTGATCGGATTCTTTGTATAGATAATGTTATCATTTTTGTCTTGCATTTAAAATGATTTTTTATATTGTCTTTTCTATCTTGCAGTCACCTTTTCTGTAAACAAAATGTTGTCACGATTGAGACCTTAAATGGTTTCAATTTCAAGAAGTGGAAGAAGGATGTGGAGTTTGCATTGGAGATGACTGACATTAGCATGACAATGCACATCGAGAGAACTTCTCCACTTACGGATATCAGCTCAGAAGCTGATAAAGCAGCTATGGGAGCGATCAAATAGGATGTGCTATTTAACCATCAAGAGGTCGATCCTAGATCATCTGCTGAGTGGATTGTCAGATACGACCATAGCGAAGGAGTTCATGGATATCATTTCTTAAAGATACAAGGTGTCTTCTCATGCGAAGCAGATCACCTTGATTAAGGAACTATTCTCTATGAAGTATACCGGAGAAGGAAGTGTCTGAGAGTATATTATCAGGATGGTATGAAGGTGCCTGATTTACCAATTCCTGATAATCTCATACTGCATCAGGCACTAAATACTCTCCCTCGAGAGTTTGAGATGTTGGCTACCTCCTATATCTCTCAGGATGAGACCTAGGACATCAATGCCTTGATTTCTCAGTGTGCTGCAGCAGAGGAGAAGATTAAGGTCCTGTTTGGCAAACAACTGATTGCATTAGTTGTTAACTAATTCTATCAGCTGTTTTAACCAGTGGATTGCATCAGCAGTTTGTTAGAGATGTTTGGTAAAATTAGTTGTTTAGTAGTAGCTGTTTATGTGTAAAATGACTTATAAGGATATTACTTTAAAAAAATTATAAGGGTATGAAAAATATATATCTTAGGATTTCGTTTAATATTCTTATAGGAATTTAAATTTTAGATATTTAATTTTACAAAAATTAAGTTTATAACTTTAATAAAAACATAGAACATTTAATAATAATAATAATAATAATGTTATAATTGATTCAATTAATTAAACTATTTAGTTTTTTATATTTAATTAATTATTAAGTTTTTTATATTTAATATGATTTATTTTAATATTAATTATATTATAGATAAATTATATATCAAATTTTCTAACAACAATTTCATCTCTGATGGCTGCGTTTACTATGTTCAATCTCAACCTTCTGTGAACTTTTATCATTAATATCATCACCTCCGCCAACATTACCATCAATCAATCCTCCAACCGATGCATCGCCAACCAAATCACCACTTTCTTTAGATTCATCAACCTGGAAGAGCCTCCAAGAAAATAAGCTCCTAAATTAGGCGACTTAGCTCCTGCATCCTCGATCCTGCCTCGACCCACTTCACCGAACACACTATTCCCACCATCTAAATCTTTTGGCTCTCTTTTTGAACACGTCTTGCTCGACCCATCACCCTCATTCACTGCTTCCCTATTGGAATTGTCCCTATTCCATCATTGAAATCGCGTAAATAAACACCATCAACATAAAATTCTGACCCCGTAACCCTAACCATTATATCTCCACCATTACAAGACCCTTCTTTGCCAACCTCACCATCTTCTCGTACCAACTCCTCCAATTAAACCTTAGACTCAACTTTACTAGTAATCGACTCAACAACCTGGGTTTTCTCACTATCAACAACCTTAGCTACATCTTGGCCAGCATTCAGCGTTTTGGAAGATTCCGAAGCAGCACTAACTAAAGAATCTGTGTCCTTGTGTTTATCCATGTTAAAGGCAAATTTGGCATATAGGTTTGAGGTGATTAGCTGATTACCCCAAACGTTGCTTACAAGCAGCTTGTTCATCTTTAGTGGTTTATCTTCAATTAGATGATGAAAAAGCTGTTATCCAAACAACTTTATCAGCTGTTTGAAGAGTCAACCAGCTAAAAATAACCAATCAGCTAAAAAAATAGCTGATTGGAGTGTAACCAAATGGGGCCTAAGAGTTCTCCTCATACGGCTATATATGAGGCTTCCAAAGGTAAGGGGAAGGCTGAGCCCCAACAGCTTCAGGGTAAGGGTAAGATACCTAAGCCCTCTCCAGGGATTCAGCCTGGACAGTTTAGCATCGCTAAGGGGCCACATGACCTAAAGGGTATGAAGTGCTTCTTCTGCAAGAAGAAGGGGCAAAGGAAGTCTGATTGCGAGAAGTACAAGCTATGGAAGGTTAAGCAGGAACTGTCAGGTAACTCCTCAGCCTTTATGATTCACGAATCCAATATAGCTATAACCATATCAAGTTTTTGGTGGTTAGATAGTGGAGCTTCTAACCATGTTGCTTCCACAATGTAAGGGTTCAGATCCAGGAGAAGGCTAACTAAAGGAGAGGAGAAGCTGATGGTTGGCAACAATAAAGAGGCGGATGTTTTGTATGTAGGATCTATTCACTTTTACAGATGTCGTTTCTGGACGCCATGCGGATATGTGGTGGGAAGCAATGAAGGATGAGATGCAGTCTATGAGGTATAATAAGGTATGAGAGCTCGTTAATTTACCTTATCATTGCAGGCTTGTCAGTTGCAAGTGGCAATTTAAGACTAAGAAGGACACACAGGGTCAAGTTGAGCGGTTTAAGGAGCATTTGGTTGCCAGGGGATTGACTTCAATGTTACCTTCTCTCCTGTATCCTCGAAGGATGTATTTAGAGTGATGATGGCAATAGTAGCTCATTATGATATGAAGCTTGTAGCACCTCACTCTTATAGGGCATATCCCTGAACATACCGACGGTATTCAAGAACATACTCTACGAGGGTTACATGCTAGAACAATCAAACAATCGAAGCTCATTACAAAATTTTCATAAATCACGTGCATGTTATAGAAAACCACTAATCAAATTAGGCCCATATTTTATTTTATAAACATCGCAATCACAATTTTTGTTACATTTATTGATCAATCTAATTTACAAACAATTCCAATTTGGAAAGTCGTTACAAAATAGAATTATTCAAATAACCGAGGTACAACAATTGAGGAATACACAATTTGATACAAAAATAAGGAAATACAAATACAGATGTGAACTGATCCCGACCTCTATCTCTTACTTGAATGCAGTGGCTAGACTCCAATTTGTCTAACTGGAGATCTTCTCCAAGCCTAAAAAATAATGTTGCAATTTTTGGGTGAGTTTTGCAAACTCAGTGAGTGGACCATCCTCGATGGCTTACCTAATCACATAACACATCAATTCATATAATCGCATGATTCACATCATTTTATTTATCAAGAAGTAACATCACAAAACTCTTTTGTTCTCAATTTTCACATTTCTCATTCAGCACAATTCAACAATACATTTCAATCGCTCAAACATACATATTAAATGTATATGCAATGCTTATGAGACTCACTTTCTTTTGTTATTGTTGTGACCGAGTGCCTATAAATGTCCCGTATCCATTGTGGATATCGAGTTCATTAATAACTGTCCCTTATCTGTTGGGGGATACAGGGCTCATTGTACATAGTGAGCCTTTGGCTCTTAATTATTTTCTGAGCTTTAAGCTCTTTTTCACTTTCTGAGCTTTAAGCTCTTTCTTGGTGGTTACTTCGGTCACAACAGCCTTTATATTGTCATGCATTCCTGTAATGAAATGCATCAATCATATAAGACCAATAAGTCACTTTATTTCACTTTACACATTCACTTTCACATGTCATCAGACCTTAGTCCGACATTCAACATTTAAGTTGAGGAAAACACATAGTCAGTCCAATTCACATTCAATGAGCACTTCCAATATTATTCATGCATCAAATGCCTCGGACTTTCAAAGTTCGGAATCAACACAATCACATTCATAAAATAATTCAATACATAATTTAAACATAACAATCATTTAAAGTAAGACCATCTAGGTCAACTCACAGTATGTTTCAGATTAACATTAGCTTTTATGATCCAGAAACGTCTAGATTTGGATGTTTTGTCCTATATCATCATTATGCAATACACATATTGCACACACACTATTAATTTCACAATATTAAGAAGACCCAACCACATACATATGTATATGTATTGTGTATAATTGTCGGACCCCGGCCCCGGAGCCCGACTGCCCCGGGAGGCGAGCCTTGTGGGGGCTCGTTCCCGGGACATTTCTTGACCTTGTTGGTCTTGTAGTGGTTGGAACCCGTTGCCGGATTCCAACTCTTGAATCGG
>JANKOE010000002.1:49556378-49575311 GCA_026284465.1 Erythroxylum citrifolium | reverse complement strand
TATGCTAATGCATTTATTACGTGAAATGTTATCTAACTCAATTAATTCATTAATGCTTTTCTTTACTGTAATTAATCCTACTTAATAATAAATAAATAAAAAGAAAAATTTTTGGGGCTAACAAGATGCATATTTTTTAGTGATTTTAATAATGCTTTTGTGGTTACATCTTAAATTTGAGTAATTTGTGTATATTTGTGTTTTTTCATCATTAGATGTAATCTAAGTGTAGTGAGTAAGATTGGGTGAAAATTTTAATGAAAAATTAAGTGGTTTTACATTAACAATGCAACATCAGTTGACAATTGACCTACCATAAATTAATTGGATGCCCAATCTAATGATTATTTAAAAATCATTTTCCTTCTAATTTTAGATTTTTTTCCAATGGATAGGTTTAGAAAATTAAAAGGAAGGAGAAGGGCTACATGATAAGTGACTTTTGGGGAGATTGTAATATTTTTAGTGTATTTTATTGGCTATAATACATTTTAGCTGTGCCTAATTAATTATTTTGCTCCAAAAAGGAGTTTAAAGATACTTTTTATATTAAAGTTGATAGTATTTGTTGAATAAGGATTTTGAGTTAATGATTCATTATTTACATATTTGGATACTTTATTAGGTGTAAATTAACCATTTGTATGCTTTAATTTTCAATTTAAGATAAATTATGGAGAATCCTAGAGTATGATAGAGATAGAATTTTATTATTTATTTATTTTTAAAGTTATTTGAATTTTTAAGCATGTGTTACAAATGAATGCATTTAGTTCCTTTATATATATATATTATGGAAACATTTTTTGATATTTTGAATAGCCAATTTGACATTTTTATTAATTGTTGAAATTTTACACATGGTGTAATTGAGTTCTATTAAGATGTGTGATGTATGGTGGTTGGTCAAAATTTATATACTGTTTAGAATGGGGCAGATACAATATAAGTAGTTAAGACTAATATCTGACTCCAGAATAGGATATGTGCCATTTAGTTGGTTAGGACCAATATCTGATGCCAAAAATAAGACTGATGTCATCTAGTTTGTCAGGACTAATGATATATGTACGTAACGATATGCATTATGATTTGTTTGCCCATTTTAAAAATGACTCATTACTTACACTTTCTTTATATCATTGAGTTTAATAGCTACAAGATCCTCATATGAAAAGATATGGAAAGTCAACTAGTATATACTAACTAGGAAAATCATAATACAGTAATTAGAAATCTACTTCCCTTTTTCTTATATATGAATAAAAAAAACCCACAATTGTGCCTATATGACATTACTAACTACTATAAAGCCTAGGTTTTGGATAAGAGAGGATCCTAGGATGATAAAAGATTATTGTTCTACATTGTACTTTTTTGATAAGAATTACTTTATTTACATAATTTTTTATCTAAATTTTTTATTATTAAACATGTTTAGATATGTTTAAAAGGTAATGCAAAGAATGACTAAAGTCAGAAATAATAGGATGGGCAATAGCCACTAATATTTGAGGAATTTTAGGTTATTGTCAAAGTTTTAGAAAGGCAATTATAGGGATATAGTGGTGTGTTATTTGAGTTTGTAGATTAGTAAGCCCTTTTGATGGGAGTTGTACAGACCATCTAGATGTTAATAGGAAATTGAAGGAGGTTAAGAACACTTTCAAGGCCCAATTGGCTTGAGGGGATAATAATGTGTCATTTTTCATCTATCTAATTAAAGAGGCGATAAATGATTGGTAAGAGATTGGAGAGTAATGGATTGTAACTCTAATAACTTAAGAGAAATCTATATATCACATCAATGTGAGGTAAAGGATGCTGATAGAATTTTACTTGTTGGATTAGTAAAGTCAAAATATAGAGGAGTATGAGTAGAAGTTTGACAGAATTTTGAGTTTTCACTAGATTCTTTCAAAGAAGATGAGAATACTAAGAAGAAGAGATTCATCCAAGGGTAAAATTTTAGAATGAAGTGTGAAATGAGGTCCTTTAACCTAATTGATTATGTTGTAATAGTGAGCAAGATGCGAATGTTAGAGGATGCACAACAGATATTGAAAATTATGAAGGAGACATTGGAGATGAATAAGGGAGTTAGTTCTAGTAGGAACAAACTTATCAGGAAGGAGACCAAGGTTGCCTTAAAAATATGAGGGAAAAAAGTCATAGTATAGAGGGGTTATAAATACTAATAAAGCTTAGATTCCCTTTAGCGTTTTACAATATATGCAGATGATTGGTTCATTAAGTGGTATAGTGTACTTAGAAGAAGGAGTGAGTTACTATATGTTTGAATTATGATATAAGATGACATAAAGTTGCAAAGCTTCCTAGATTTGTACAACATGTATTAGAGGATCTTACAAAACCATCAACTGATGGACCTTGGACTAGTAGGCCGGCTAAGACTAAAGGTTTAGGGCATAATGTTTACTCTAAATAGGAAGGATACATAGACTTTAGATATTGTTGTCATAGGCATTATCCTTATATGGTTATAAGAGAATAACATTTGTTTTCATATTTTTTTATAAGGACCCTAAGGATGCATCTTTGTAATTTAAATGTTGATTTGTGTATGAGTACTCATATTAGAGGAATTATGATAGTGAGGGAGATATGTAATGGTTATATGGTGAGTATCAATAGAGTAAAATTACTAATAGACTTGATCATATTAGAGAAGTATGATTTTTGTAATGCTTTATTATAATGCCTACAAAACTTCAACATTCCAAAAATCAAGAGATTTAATTTCATTGGAAAGGCTAAACAAAATGAGCAAAGGGTGGAACCCGAGAGTATTAGATTCTTAATGGATTTTATGGATATAATTGAGTAGGGGAATGAGTTAATCAATATGTTAGTGGTGAAGAAATTGCGCACCTTAAGAATTATTTGGGTTTATTAAATAACTTGGTACTGATCCTATTTTTAAGGCTCCTTATTAAATAATACCTACATAGTTGGAGTAGTTACATAATTTATTGGGTAAGTGATACCTTAGGCCATGTATATCTCTTCGGGTGCACTTTTATTTTTTCTAAAAGAATGATATGTATCGACCCTAGAGAGTTGAATAAGTTAATAGTTTTACCCAGCTTAGGATAAAGTATTTATTTGTCCAACTTTATCAGGCTAAGGTTTTCTTAAAGATTGATCTGCGGTGAAGTTATCATTAAGTGAGGACTGGGATATAGGATGTAGCAAAGACAATCTTTAGGACTTATTGTGGTTGCTACAAGTTTTTAATGATGCCAAGTGGATTGAATAATACTCTTTCTACTTTTATAGGTTTGATGAACAAAGTATTTAAATCATATTTAGAAAATTTTATGGTGGTATTCATAGATGACATCCTTGTTTATTTCAAGAATAAAGAGGAGTATACAAAGCATTTGAGAATTATACTACAAATATTAGGAGAGCACCAACTATATGCCAGGTTGAAGAAATGAGAGTTTTGGATGAAGGAATTTTATTTTCTAGTGTGTATTATAAATCAAGAGGGGATATCAATAGAATCATAAACAAATCAAGGTGGTAAGAAAGTGGATCAACTGTAGCACCCCACTATCATAAGGCATATCCCCGAACATTCCGATGGTATTCGAGAATATACTCTATGAGGGTGGCATGCTAGAATAGTCCAACAATCGAAATTCATTACAAAATGTTCCTAAATCACACGTATATTACAAAAAACCACTGATCAAATTGGGCCCTTGTTTTTTCATAAAAATCGTAATCACAATTATTATTACATTCATTAATCAATCTAAAAGCATTTCCAATTTGGAAAGTCGTTACAAAATTAGAATTATTCAAATAAACGAGGACAATAATTGAGGAATAGACAATTTGATACAAAAATAAAGAAATACAAATGCAGATGCGAACTGATCCTGACCTCTATCTCTTACTCAAATACAGTGGCTAGACTCCAATTTGTCTAACTGTAGATCTTCCCTAAGCCTGAAAAATAATGTTGCAATTTTGGGGTGAGTTTTGTGAACTTAGTGAGTGGACCATCCTCGATGGCTCACCCAATCACATAACACATCAATTCATATAATTACATAATTCACATCATTTTATTTATCAATAAGTAGCATCATAAAACTCTTTTGTTTACAATTTTCACATTTCTAATTCAACACAATTTGATAATACATTTCGATCGCTCAAACATACATATTAAATATATATGCAATGCTTATGAGATTCACTTTCTTTTATTATTGTTATGACCGAGTGCCTATAATTGTTGTGGATACCAGATTTATTGATAACTGTCTCGTATCCGTTGGGGATACTGGGCTTATTATATATAGTGAGCCTTTAGCTCTTAATTACATTCTAAGCTTTAAACTCTTTTTCACTTTCTAAGCTTTAGGTTATTTTTCGATGGCTACTTTAGTCACAACAACCTTTATGTTATCATTTATTCATGTAATGAAATGCATCAATCACATACGATCAATCAATCACTTTATTTCACTTTACACATTCACTTTCACATGTCATCAGACCTTGGTTTGGCATTCAACATTTAAGTTGAGAAAACACACAATCGGTCCAATTCACATTCAATGAGCACTTATAATATTATTCATGCATCAAACGCCTTGGGCATTCAATGTTCGAAATTAGTACAATCGCATTCACATAATCATTCAATACAGAATTTACACAGAACAATCATTTAAAGTTAGACCATCTAGGTCGACTCACACTATGCTCTAGATTAGCATCAGTTTCCAGGATCCGGAAACATCTGGATGCGGATGTTTTATCCTACACATCAATATTATGCAATACACACATTGCACACATATTATTAATTGCACAATCTTATGAATACTCAATCACATACATATGTATACGTGTTGTATATAATGCATGCTCAATGACAATCCCGGGTATATTATCTAAATTCACATCTTATGCTCATTCTCGTTTCATAATTCATATATGTCTAATTGAACTTAGGTTTACACTTTGTTTGTACATGATCATTATAAGTTTAACATTCAATCATTATCCTTTGTATGTGTCTAACTTATTCTTAGGCTTACACCTCAAGAACACTTGATTATTCTACTATCATAAATCAATTTCTCGTCATTTCTTTTATAACATTATATGCTCTCATAATACCCAATTCTCATTCACATTTACTTAATACATATTACTTAACTCCTTTGGATCATAACTATAATCATATGAACATCTTCATTCCCATTATACTCATGCCTTGGGTACATTGATATCATCCATTCATTCACTAAGTTATAACCTCCATTATCACTTCAAACATATCACACATTTAATCACTTAATCCAAGCATCATTATAGGTTCAATTCAAGCTCCAATTAAGCCTAATTTAAGTCCAAACAGATAGTGAATGTCTGCTGTGCGGACCTTCACAGGTCACTTACAGAAATTTGAAAATTTGACCCTTTAGACAATAAAATCTCCTCTTGGGGGTCTTCATAGAAGTTGTAGAATTCAAAGTCCTATTCGAAAGCATACTTAAATGACCTGAATCTGAGATCCATAGCAAAAGTTATGCCTCTTGCCCCAACATCTATCCAATTGTATCCTTATTTTCCATATTTCCAACTCTTTACTTACTACATTCAACACCTTATGTTTGGTCTATCATTTCTAATTTAATTACTCATCATTTCCCCATTATTCTAACTCCATTTCAACTCAATATCATCCATAAAAAATTATAGTCCATGATTGATCATGAACACTAATAACAGAACACACACACACACACGCACGCACTCACGCACACACACACACACACACACACACACACATATACATTTATCAACTTTCTGCACGTATTCATCTTCCTTTCCACCTTCATTTCACTTTTAACTATCACCTTAATTCATCTCATTTCAAGAGCATAACTCAACATCTTGGTTAACATAACTTTCAATTTCATTATACCTTTAATTCACAACTCATAACATCTACATAACAACTTATCACTCATAGTTTTCATACTCTTAAAATAGAACACAACCACATGTATTCATCCATCAATTTACTATAACTAGTACTCAACTTTAAGTCAAAATTTGAAACTCTTAAAGACAGAACTTGAATTTGATGTCTTCATGGAAAATGTAGCCATATGTCTCTAATTTAATCAAAATTCAAAAATTACATTTGGATATCTACAGATCAATTCATGGCTAAAATACTGATGCATATCCAATGGAAATGTTATAGCTAACATATTCCAGCACACTTTAAACACCATTATCACTTTATCTCTAAACTTCCATCCTAGTTATTCTCTTTTCAAGACACTACACTTGCCTTTTCTTTAACTTCAATACTCAATCCAATCCATTTCTAAAACAACCAATGACCCACGTTTTTATACATCAAAAACAGAACATGAAAATATCCATTCACAAATCTTTTTCTTTTTGCACTTCTTTCTACATAATTTTTGGATTCATTCTAACTCTAAATCATCTCTACATCAATTTATGAATTATTAATCATCATACATGTAAAAACAAGACATCAATGTATTCATTTCTTTACCCACATTCCAGCATACATAAAACACCATTTTATGTCCATTTAACCACTATCATCATATATGCTTCATCACGAAGAGTAATGCTTATACTTACTTGTTTAGCTTCAATGTCTTCAAATCACACTTAACCCTAGCTTCTCCTATGCATCCCACGATCATGATCTTGCCAAAGTAGAATAGGTGGGTTTTTTATCAAGTAGAAAAGATAGCAAGAACTTAGTGATGGAAAGGTTCAACTTTGATGCTTAGAGAAGAGAGTGTCGTAAGAAGGAGAGGAAGATGAAGAACGAAAATCAAGAGAGAACATTTAGCCAAAGAAATAAAATGAAAGACCAAATGGTTGTCTTTCATTTAGGCTATATGAAAGTGAGGTGTGTGGCAAGGCAAATGACACATGTCACCACCTTATGGTCTTCACTTGGTCTTTTATTTAACTAGTCAATTTGTCTCAATTTTTAACCCAAATTTCTCCCAATTTTCGATAACACTTGTCATTAAATCTTAATGTCACTTATCAAAATTTCTACTGCCATTTGGCATTTATTTCTATTGCCCTTTATTAATTATTCTACCACTTTACATTTTTCCTAGTCCAAAAATACCCTTAAATTCTAGAAAATTCTCATATTTCACCAAAAATTCTAATTCACTACTTATACACTCTAACTCAATTTTTAAGACACATAATCCAAAATTCACATTATAATCACATTAAAACAATCATTTATACCCAGAAAATTTCAAATGAGTGTATGAATAATTCATTGTAATGTGTGCAATAATTAAATTCACGTGTGAATTCTAACATTATACATGAGCATGAAATGCATTTTTCTAGTCTCTCATTGCTATTTTTCATTTACAAAAATTTAGGGTTCTAGCTCTTAGTATGAAAACGGGATGTTACAGAGATACATCAAATGGATGTTAAGACCGCTTTCTTGAATGGTGACCTTTATGATGAGGTCTATATGGAGCAACCTGAAAAATTTCAGGATCAAGATGCAACTAACAAATTTTGTAAATAGACTAAATCAATATACTGAAACAAGCTTCCAGACAATGGTACCTAAAGTTTGATGAGGTTTTGACCTCATTCGACTTTGTGGAAAACAAAGTTGAAAGATGCTTATACTATAAGGTTAGGGGGAGCAAAGTTATGTTTCTATTACTATATGTAGATGATATCTTGCTCGAGTCAAATGATTTGACCATGTTGCATGAGGTAAAGCAACTTTTTTCCAAACACTTTGACATGAAGGATTTAGGTGAAGCATCTTTTGTCCTCGGTATGCAGATTCATCGGGACAGATCTCAACACTCCTTCAGCCTCTCACAAAGAGCATACATTGAGTGAGCGTTACAAAGGTTTAATATGGCTAACTGTAAACCTGTCGTAACACCTGTCTCTTATGGTGAGAGATTATCTTTAGCACAGTGTCCAAAGAATGAAGTTGAGAGAGAGGCTATGAGGAATGTCCCATATTCTAGTGTAATTGGTAGCCTAATGTATGCCTAGGTGTGCACTATACAGGACATTGCATTTGTTGTTGGTCTGTTAGGTCGATATCTGGCTAACCTAGGTATGGACCATTGGAATGCAGTTAAGCGAGTGTTAAGATACCTAAAGGGTACCAAGGATTATACATTGACATATAAGAAGGTCAACAATTTAAACCTCACAAGGTATACAGACTTCGACTTTGCTATAGGTCCGGATGATCACAAATCCACATAGGGGTGCATTTTTATGTTGGCAGATGGTGCAGTATCATGGAATAGTGTCAAGCAAACACTAGTAACTTCCTCGACCATGCATGCAAAGTTTGTTGCATGTTATGGAGCTGCTATACAGGTGGTTTAGCTCAGAAACTTGATTTATGAGTTGTTTATGGTAGATTTGATAGCTAGACCCATTCGGTTGTATTGTGATAATCTTGCTGCAGTATTGTTTAATAACAATAACAAGAATATCACAGGATATAAGCATTTGGAGGTCAAGTACTTGACTATAAAGGAGTTGATTCAGAAGGATGATGTTGAAATGGAGCACATTAGGACTGAGGAGATGTTAGCTGATCCATTGACTAAAGGACTTTGCCCACTAGTGTTTGTTAGACTCCAGTATGGGCGTGTTAAAGTCCTTAGACAATAGTATTTAGGGATCATTGTATTTACTCCTTAATAATTTGTATATTTTGATATATTATGTCTTTATGATTATTTATTAATATAGATGATCATCTTTTTATGCTCAGTAATAATTTTTCTTGCGTATGGTCATAATACATATGAAAGTCTTAAGATTTATGTCAATCTTAAGCATTTAAAGGGCATAGGTCATATATAAAGATTGACCTTGAGCCTATGCCATTTTGACACATACAATGTAGTATGAATATTTATAAATTTAACATGACATAGGGAGATATAAGTTTTTAATCCCATAAAGGTTCTCTAATGCAGTTTAGCATTCAGTTGGAGAACATAAAAGTTTTCTCTAATGTTTTTAGCATTCAGTGAGAGAAAACAGGATTTCTTTGCTGCAGTTTAGCACATGCAGTTTAGCATAAAGTTAGAGAAATCAAGACCTACAAACGAACATGTAAGTATCATCCTAGTTTGTCACACTCCATTTTTCCATTCATGTTAGTGAGGTATTAGATATTCGTGATTATATTGAACCTGTGTCGCACATGACACATGTGTTTGATGTTTTTCGGTATCGAAAGCCTTGCAGGACGAAATGTTGGCCTTTCATTACCTTTGGATCGAATGTTTTATTTTTTAAAATTTGGTACTAATACAGTAGCGTGACTTAACCAAAATTTTAAACTATTTTTACACTTGAGTCATAACTACAATTACTGCTTGTCCAAGGGGGAGAATGTAGGACATTTTTGTCCTTCTCTATAAATTGGACAACTATTAATTGTATTTTTAGGGCTTTAATAACTGATCGGTTAAGTTACGTAATTCGATCCTAACAAAGGTAATAAAGTGGCCCAATAAATGATTTGGATTAATGGGTCAAAGTTCGGGAGAAAAATGGAACCCAATTAGTGTGGACCAGACCCATATCGGGCTTGTGATGGAAAAGCCTGATATGGAAGCTATATATAAAGGTTAAGGTTTTCTTCAGTTACTTATGTAATTCGTAAGCATATGGATCCTCTGACCCATTAGGAGCACTATTGGCATCGGAAATTGCTTCGGAACATCGAATGTAACCGAAATCAAGTATTCCGCATTTCCTTCATTTTTAACCCTTTCAAGAACGATCTAGGACATGTAATAAGGTATATCCTACATGTTACATAAGTGTCAATTTCCTTAGGAGTCGAATCTTGATTAACTTGCAATAGTTTGGAATTTCTTTCTAATTCATTGATAGACCTAGTTTGTAGAGGATTCACCTTTGGTTTTATAGGAAAATTATCTAAGCCTTGAGGTGACTTATAATCCTTTTGTAATGAAGGATCGTATATGAGTGTACTCTCCCTCTTTAGCCGATTGACAATGATTCATTGGGGTTAATCACAGGAATAGGTTGAGTATGAATAATAAGTTCACTAAAATAACTTGTTTGATGCCTCATTTTAGATTCTTTCTACACTATGTTTTTTTTATAAAGTAAAGAAATGCATTAATAATAGGATGTCCCACACGAAAATTCGTGCTCAATAACAAAGCAACAACGGCGTCTAACAAAACATACATAAAAAAGGAGCATTTGACCAAAATAGGGGTAAGCACAGATCGCTTCCTACCCATTCACCAAACTCATCCAAATTAAGGATTGGGTAGAAAACTGTTCGCTATGTTCCAGAAGAGATGCACCAGATGATGGTTGTTCTTCAAAGTTTTGTGTTGCTCGTCCTCACTACTTGTGGATTAGAAGTTGTTTTCATGTTACATGGACCAACGTTCGCATGCTACAGATCAAAAGGGGGTGAGAACTGCAGAAGATTTGCAGCTTACAAGGACCCTTGCTCCTTGTCTTTCAGGTACTTTCATGCAAAAGTTTATAGATCTACTCTTTCATGAGATTGTTTGCCTCGTGTACATATTAATTGATTTTCCAAGATGAGGCTAGATTAGGACAAACTCTCTCAGGCTTTAGGGTACAAAGGAGTTTCTCTCTGATTTCATCAATTAGAGAGTAGAGAACCTCATTTCTAAAGCATAAAATGTTCTAAAAATGCCAGATGTTTCTCTATCTCCAAATCTTCTTAATGGCGGAGGTAAAGGAGATGATATATATCAGCTTGTTGTAGTTAGGAACATGGTTTAGCTTCAGAAGCCAATCAAGAGCTTTCATAAAAGTGATACCTACATTAGAGATAAGACACAACTCTCAAATCTTCTCCCGTATAAATTGGGAGAAAGGGCATAGGAAAAATAAGCAGTGCCTTGATTCTTCCTCTATCTTACATAGGGCACATGTAGAATTAGAAGAATATAGTGCATTATGTCCATTGTGCTTAGTTAATTCAGCACAACAAGCTTGTGACTTTAAGTTCATGAGCTCAGACTATATCTTATAAGGAAAAGTGGGAGAATATTCCAAGAACATTATTGTGCTTTCTTTTGACGATATTCAAAATATTAGTAGTTCCCAAGAATTGGGACGAACAATTTAGGGAGGTTTCGCTTCAAAGTTTTATTGAATTTATATTAATTTTCCATTTTCTTACTTGGGTCTATGACACTTGTTGATGTGAAAGGATTCACTTTAAGTAAATACAACAATATTTTATTAATTAAAAGAGAAGTCTCAGTTGTATGGGAGTGAAGAAAATAATAATAATAATATATACAAACAATATGTTAACAAATTAAATAGTTGAAGCAATATGCAACTTGGTAACGAAGTGAACAATAATAACAGAACTGTCCCTCTGCTATCATGGAACGAACGAAAAGGATTGTAAGTCGAGGTACTTGAGACATGAATTGTAAATTAATTACCAATGATAAAGAATGTATCATCTTCCTCTTCATCATCATCATCATTAACAACAACAACACCTAATATGAATCTTACTAATACGCGAGATTTGAGAAAGTTCAGTAGTATGCAACTTTTCTCCTAATTAATAAAGAGATTGTTTCCAAAAATGTTAAAAACGTCTAAATCATTTTTAAAAAATAAGGGAAGATTTTGTGAAAAAGATAAGTGGGATGGGATCCACATTCTTTTAAGAAAGCCGTGTGGCTTTGTAATTGCATAATTTTATTGTCTTTGCCCATTCTTTTCCAGTTAGTCAATGGAAAATCTTGCCCGTAGAATACATGTCAGAGTGTGATATCCGTTGGACGGCAATAAATACTAAATAGATATATACGCCTTTTAGAAGATGTCACTTATAATTATCTAATGTTCAATTTATATTATTTTTTATTAGGAAGTATCATCAGTCACAGCTTTGGTCTATTTTACATCGTCTATGATGTTCATCATTTTTCGTGCTAAGACTGAATAACTTGAAAACTCTCCCCAAACTTAAGTTCTATGATTTCGATTATCAATGCATCCAGCTAGTGTGAGCAATCAAGGATATTCTTAACATAATAAACTTATTTGTAACAAAGCAAACCCCTGAAGAGTTTGCCTAAAAGGTACCCACGCATGACTTTTTAGGCTTTCATCATCGGTATAACACTTTTAAATTAAGCATTGAATTACGATATCAAATGGAATTAACGTTATATGGCACGAGCTTAGTCTATTTCTTTGTACGTTGAATAGCATTCTTTATTATCTAGAGTATATTCTATAAGATATACAGCATCCAACCGATCAGGATACTAGTGCATATGAGTCTAGTTCACGACATCCGTGTCAAATGGGAAAGGTATAGCTAAAACATACGTCTAGTTCTAAAGATTAAGTGGGCAAGAGGAAGAGCTCTTGGATGTTGGGATAAAACAACGACTCGCCAATCACATTCACTTTGGCAAATGCTTTATCATGTTACAAAGCATTTTGCTAGTGATATAAAGGGTAAGTTACTCCTCAAAAAAAGATATTAAGTGTAAATTACATTTATGTACTTTCCATCTGAAATGTAAGGAGTTCAGGTCAAGATAGAGATCAGACCCATATATATATATATATACATATAATGTGAATGTATACTTTCGCTGTTTCTGTGTTAATTTCATTATTTGTGTTCCTTACCTTTTGGCCACTTCCGGAATTGCTCATTTTGAGAAGGGATGGAGAACTTATCTGATCAATTCACAAAGTTTACCGTCGAACCTTTATTTAATTATTGAAAAAATAAAGTAATAGGAAATGTTCACATATTACTGGAGACGAGAAAAAAAGAAAAGGAAATTGAGGCATACAGGCCCGAATGGACCCTGCCATTGTTGTGTACGCCTCTGCCCTCTTTATCAGTCAGTCTCTGGTGCAGCATTTAGCTCTCTCTCCCTCCCACTTAAAATTGCCAATTTATATCCTCCCATCGCACCACCCTCTGCTCCTACTATCTAATCAACTCACACTCACACTCACCCTCACTGTCATTCTCATTTCTCTCTTCCTCTGCAACTCAATACCAAAAATCATGGTTGTTCTTTCCCAGCCAGCTTTAGACCAGTTTTCTTTGATCAAAACATACAAGCCCACCAACTTGTCCACCGAGATTCCCGTCATAGACCTCGCAGACCCCGACGCAAAGACCCTCATGGTCAAGGCATGTGAGGAGATTGGGCTCTTTAAGTTGGTCAATCATGGAGTCTCATTGGAGTCCATGATCAACTTGGAAACTCAAGCTTTAAATTTTTTTAACCTCCCTCAGTCCGACAAGGACAAGGCTGGCCCTGCTGATCCTTTTGGCTACGGAGACAAGAGAATTGGCCCTAATGGTGACATTGGTTGGGTTGAATATCTCCTACTCAACACCAACCCCCAAGTCACCTCCCAGAAAAGCCTCGCCGTTTTTCGGGGAAGTCCACAAAAATTCCGGTTAGTATTTACGAGGATACTAAAATTAATGACTCTCTCTTCTAGGGTCAATGAGTTATTAGTCGACACGTTAATTAAAAGATTTCAATGCAATAAGTTCTGCCGTAATTGAGTTTGTTTTATTGGAATTTATGTAGCTCTGCTGTGGAAGATTACGTATTGGCAGTAAAGAGAATGGCTTTCCAAGTAGTGGAACTGATGGCTGATGGCTTGGGGATAGAGCCTAGGAATGTGTTGAGTAAGCTGTTAAGAGATGAGAAGAGTGACTCGTGTTTCAGGCTGAACTACTATCCACCATGCCCAGAACTGCAAGCATTGAGTGGTAGAAATTTGGTTGGGTTTGGGGAGCACACTGACCCTCAGATAATTTCTGTCCTAAGATCCAACAACACAACTGGCCTGCAAATCTGTACCACAGATGGGACTTGGGTTTCAGTCCCACCTGATCAGACCTCTTTTTTCATCAATGTTGGAGATGCTTTACAGGTAAACTTCCTTTACTGTTAGTCTAACAAGAACGTGTCTTTTTGTTTTTGTAACCAGGTTATTTTATATGTAATACTATTGGGTTTTCTTTTCTTTTTTGTCACAGCCTCTCTGTCTCTCTGAACTAGTCCAGTCTAGTACCTTACAATTAGTGGAAACGAATCTTTCTTCTAAATTCCCATTGATTGTCTTCTACTGGACCCACCTAAGTTTCTTATGAAATATACCTGGGGAACTGGGCAAGAAGAAAAGGAAGTAATACCTTGTGCACTTATTTTATTTTCCCAAAATTGATTGGCATGTGTGATTATGCAGGTAATGACTAACGGAAGGTTTAGGAGTGTGAAGCATAGAGTTATGGCTGACAAAATGAAATCAAGAATTTCCATGATTTACTTTGGTGGTCCACCTCTGAGTGAAAAGATAGCACCCTTACCCTCTCTACTGGCAGAAGGAGAAGGCAGCCTATACAAGGAATTCACATGGTGTGAATACAAAATCTCTGCCTACAAATCAAGATTGGCTGATTACAGGCTTGGGCTATTTGAGAATAATACAAGCAGTTAAAATAATGCGGTCAAATTCCCTGTTTTAGCAAAATGTAGGGTTTTGTCAAAGTTCCATATAGGGGTGAAGAAGTTGACTCAACTCGACTCTGCCATAGATGGGAAACAAAAAATGTTTTCCTTTTTCTCATTGTGTTGTTTAGTTTACATGTAACTGCAATGCTAGTACCCTTATGCAATTAATGCAAGTTTATTACTAAACTTCAAAATCTCTACCTGTTACTTTCCTTTTTTTATTATAGCCAGGCAACTACTTTCTAATCAACTGCTAACACTTTTCTCCATTATTTTCAAAAAAAATATCATCATCACATCAATACCATGAATCAAAAACATTTATTTTTGACGGCAATGATAATAACCAAAAGTTGGCCCCACCTATTCCGACAACCATGGCTTACAATTAATTTTTCGGTTATGTAACTTCCTGGCAACATTCGCCAAACGTTGGTGTTGCAGCCACCTCTGAAAGACAGAAAATATAACTTCCTGGCAACATTCGCCAAACGTTGGGATCGCAGCCATCCTCTGAAAAACAGATAAATATGGGAAACGAACATAGTCTTCGGTACTTCGGTCAAGCTATCCTGAAAGTGGGAAAGTCACTGCGATCGAGAAACGTGTCGACTTATATACCAGTGCTGCCAGAATAAAGAAACGTGTCGACTTAATCCTATTATTAAAATTTTAGGAATAAGTGAGAGAGCAGAGTTTTAAGTATCGACTGAGTTGCGGCTGTCAGAAATTAGAGGATTGGTTGTTCGATCTTGTCATAGTTACTGTGAAAATCTCCTATTAGCCGCAATCCTATATTTAAAATCTTGGACTGGATTTAATCCTCTTTCTAAAGTAATATTTAAACAGTATTTGCTGAACCTAAGTTTTGAGGAGATGTAAAAAGTTGTTGCATTAAGACATCCATATCTTTCAAGGGTTTATTCAGAGGTGGCCCCTCTAATTAGCGGTGAAGGGGCATTCCATGACCGAATAATAAAATGGCAAGGGCTAAGAAGATTCTGACAAGGAAATGTCGACCGAAAAGAGTCGGGTCGCTTTCCGAAGAGTTTGTATTTGACCATCCAGGTGCACTTCACTACCTCTATCACACCATCACTCTTTTTTCTGAATCGGAATTTCATCAGTCATTAATTCAATGGATACACTTGGCGACTCTCTAGTTTTTCACTTCCGTAAAACTAGAAACAGAAAGGGACACCCTTTGAAGCAACAGCTTCCTTCTGTGGTTGGTTTGGTATTGGCGCAGCTAAGACCGCCATAACTGTCTTGAAAGTCAACAAGAGCCTATTTAAGGACCACATTTGCGCTGGACAATTGATGTCTTGTTGCAATCCATGCATGTGGCAATTGGTTCCATCATCTGCATAACTGAATTCATCGTAGCATTTTGTAACCAAAAAATAAAGAGGAACTATTGAAGTTCAAACATCGAATTAAGCTAATGATAAGAAGGTTGTCACACGTCTATGATTCCAAAAGGATATATTCGTACTACATTTTTATTACTGACACGTTGGAAAACTATTCTAGATTTCAGTAAAAGTTGAACTCTAGTAAGATCGTATTATGCTTTTTTATCCATTGAATCCTAAGAGTTTGGAGTTTTGTCTGTTAGTTGATATTCTATAGTCAATCGTTTTGGGTATAGTTTAGTGAGAATATAAATTAAAGGCATTATTTATCTTGTATATATTTATATGTATACGATAAAGTCCATGTAATAATTATACATTGCAAATGAAAATTATAATAAGATTATAATTATTAGAATCATATTGTATTTATGTATTATCTATAGATTGTTCCTAGTCATTATTCTATTAAGATTAGACATTAATAGAATACAATAAAATTAGTACACGTTATGTTTTTCCTTACGAAGGAAGTAGTCAATCTCATAGACTAAAGCATGGAGATACTTAAACAAACATGTGGGTGCTTGTTAGAGAACAAGTTCACTGAACAAACTCGATATGAAAATTCTATTTGGAACATTACTTGTATATTTATAAAATTCTCATTGTAAGAGGTCTCCAAAGTTATCTTGTATAAGAATTGTTATATTTTAATGCTATTTATAACATATATAATCATGAGTCAATCAATCGATAGTTATTGGATGTAGCATAAACTATACAGAAGTAGTTGTGTGATCAAGATAAGGTTTATCACCCTAAAATAATTAAGGAGAATGTTTTATTATTCTTGATTGGTATTGATTCGGGAAATCTTGGTCAATATGGAATGACACTTTGTAAATAGTTTACAATTGTCATTATTTGAATAAATAGCTAATGACATAGAACTAATATAATTAGACTTAAAATAGAATAGACATTAATTTCACACTTTATGTTTAATCGAAACATTGTATGATAAAATTATTGAATTATACATAAAAATCATGTACGGAAAGGTTAGTCAAAACTACTTTGACATTTCTAAATATTTGAGTGATCATGATGCATTGCTAGACGCCAATCTTGATCTCTGATTATAAATTGTTTAATTAGAGAATTAAACATAAATTAAAATAAACTTTAATTTATCTAATTCTATTTATAAATAAGGATTAGAATTTATGATTATTATAAACATATTTGAAAACTTAATGGGTCTCACGTAAAGAATGAGTTGTAGAATGCAAAGTTATTTAATCAAGTTGGACTGAAATGTAAAATTTCATAAACTTTATGATTCAAAATGAGATATTTAATAAATAAGGATCACAATGAGATATAATATCTTTTTTTGGCATAATTGGTATTTAAATTAAATTATTTGTAATTCTAATTAAATTTTAATTGAAATTAGAATTTATTTTCAGTTAAATTACTAAAACGACCAAAACTTATTATAAATAGGATTAAGCTTTCTAGAGCTAGTGCTTCTTGCTTAACTCTCTTTGTAAGAGTTACAGAATTCTCTCAATCTATTATGTGGATATCGTTAAAGGCCGAACAATTATGTGGTTACAGTAATTGAGATGGATTCATTTTGAAAACAGTTCGAAGGATACGATAAGATAAGGATAAAGCTTTAGAAGAAGATATAAATTTCGATTCATTTTTTATTATAATTACGTGTTAATCATTTTATAAAATTAAAAAGATCTTGATTTTTGAAAAACAAAAAATTACAAAAAAGTTTTAGAATTATTCAACTGCGCTGACACTATCTAATCTTGGATTAATCATGCCCGAAGTTTTCAGGCAAAAGCTTCACAGCGTTGGTTATGATATGATTTGTGATGCCTTATATACATAAGGATGAGAGTGAAAAAATGAAGTGGTTTGTGAAAATTTTAGTAGGAAAAACGTGGATCGGATTCGTTGGAGTTTGTATTGACGGATTTATAATGTCTACAAAATTCAACATCATAATGGTTTCGGATTCCAACTTTACCAAACGTATATGAGTTGTATCTTACAATGCAAAACGCTAATTAAGTTCACTAATAATGGAAACCGATATACCTATAGTCCGCATAAGAAATCTGTTGGGAAAATTGGGTAATTTTTCTCTTTAAGTTAAACAACTAGTGAAGTGAACCAATTCGGTAATACCTAGGAAAGACCGCCAAACGGATTCCTAAGACAGTATTACCATTCCACGTAAAATTTCAGGAAAGGGCGGAGGGGTCACAAACGGTCCCACTTAAAACCTAGCCTCCTAGACAGAAATTACGTGCACGATGTATTTATCACAACCTAACCCGTGTACACACACGAACGGTAAATACACCCAAATAATTAAACACAACACCACAAATATACCCGACAAATAATATTGAATACTATAAATGCGAAATAAATAAAAGAGATAAGAAAAGAACACACCCGAAAATTGATAACGGAGTTTGGCCAATTTTACCTACTTCTCCGAGCACCACTCAAGGCAGCCTACTCTTATTTAGAAGAGAATACTTAAATTTGATATGTATACAACTTTTGAGTATTTATCAAATTTTTTGGATGATTTGATAAGGGAGGGGGAGGAGTTATTTTATAACATCAAAACCTCCTCCCAACTTCATCTCTTTCCAATATGGGAGAGATATTGTGCCAAAATTTTCAAAAAAATACAAATCCTTCAATGTCAAAAATACCATGCCATCAAAAGTCAACAAAATACAACAAATCTCCACCTTGGCACAATTTTGGGTCCCACCAAATGCAAACATCATTCATCCTCCCAATCAAACAAAACAGCCTTTGTGGTGCTTTCAATTTGCGCCCTCAGGCGCCAACTCAAATGTGCAGGATATTAACCAAGTCTAAACAATGTTCAAACTTGGCTCTTG
>JANKOE010000002.1:49541411-49556278 GCA_026284465.1 Erythroxylum citrifolium | reverse complement strand
TAAAGCTGTAGCGAAGGAGTCGGTAATTCCTTTCATCTTGTTCATGTTTTTATTATCCTTATACCATATCATGTATGAATTAGCATGTTGATTTGGATATATTGCTTCCGCTGCAAAATGATTTCTTAAAAAGTTTTTAAATCTACCGTTTCTCCAAATAAGGCATGTTTTCTTTTCCCGATCCAACATTTACTTAAATTGATTAGATTTTAAATTAAATTTGAGCATTTTTATTTAAATTTTAGATCAGTTCGAGTTTGATTTCACAATTTAACCCGTTTTGAAACCTAAATTATCTATTATATTATATTTTGATTTTGTCTTTTGACCAAGAAAAGAGTTCATAAAGCTATCACTCTTAATTGTAATCTTATACCCAATCAAGTTTTAACTTGCACTTAAAAGCTTTTTTTCCATTTCAATCTTGTTTTCTCATTCCAAAATCTCCGCTAGTTTCTTCTTGGATTTTTTGCACTTTTAGATATGATTTCATTCTTTTAAACGTGTTGTTTTGTGATGGTTTCAACTTTATTTCCTCTCAGTTGATTCTCAATTTCTTGGATTTGATCCATGCGCGTTTGTAGATGTTATGTTTTGGATTTTATTTTTGTGTTAATTTGAAAATCATTCTTGCTAATGAAATCTTTCTTGATTGAAATTGACCTATTGAAGAGTTGTTATTCACCTATTAATGCTTCTTGCAACTTTTGTGAGAGTTGCACTAACGAGGAATTTATGGAGCAAAGCAGTTGGACAATGTCCATATGGCTTCTTCCAAAGCATCCAATTTCATATAAGAACGTAATTAGTAACTACTTTTACAACTTGACCTTAAAACATTATGTTAAAAATTTTTGGAGCAAAAGAAATAAGAAACTACATTTATATAAGAATGGCTTGGACTCAGGTCAGGTCTTAACTGAATTTGACAAAAAAATTGATCCAAGCTCGGGTTGTTGTCAACTGTAAAATAACAAGCTAATTAATAATTTTTATACTAAACTCCAACTTATTCCCATTTGATATGCTTTTTTAGAACATAACCCCAAAATAGAGAAGCTATTAAGGATCTTATTTTGATTTTTTTGTTATTTTAGGACTTTTAAAGACCAAGATTAAAGCCCCTAAGCTCTAAGATCATATGAGGTTTTTAAAGACTAACTGGAATTGTAGATTCAGATTATAAGCAGCATCATGATGGCAGAATAGTCTATGCATAAAGGAATGTATCCAACCATAGTTTTAATGAGTTTGATTAGTTCATCCATATGACATGTAAGATGGAAGGCATTGGAATTCTTTTTGATATCTCCATCATATAAACTTCCAACTTTAAATTCCAAAAAGCCAAGCTTTGAGAGGATCTATCTATCATACATAACTTTATGTCTAAGCCTTGGATGTTAGCTAGTGACTTTAATTGTGTCCTCTAACCTAATTAAGCTTAAGGTGAGAGGGTCAAATACATAGGTATAGGCAACGAGCAGGAAAATGTTATTAACAGGCTAGGAATACTTGACTTGAAGTTTGTTGGTAACCTGCCTACTTGGAGTGAAAAGCAACATGGGAGATTCTTTAGTAGGAAAAAATTGACAAAATATTGGTTAACCATTTATGGTTGAGGAATTTCCCCAATTATATGCTCTTTTTGGTGCCCTACTATGTTTAGACCATTCCTTAATGGATTTACAGAACTACAACAATTTAGCTTCTTACAGTGCCCCTTTCAGTTTTTCATTTTTTGGTTAAAAAAGAAGGAATTATTGAAATAGTGAGAGAAGCTTGGGAAACTAGGATTTTAGGACGCAAATCATTTCAACTTATAAGGAAACTTAAGCTAGTAAGAGCCAAGTTAAAAGTATTTCATAAGTTAGGAGGTCCCTTAACTGCTTAGAGAATGCAGGAAGCTAAAGTTGCTTAAAGGAAAGCTCAAGATGATTGTTACCAAGACCCCAATAACTAGGAGATAAAATTATTAAAAATTAGGAAGCTAGAGGAGTACAATAATGAACTATAGGATCAGAACTCCCTATTAATCCAAAAGGCCAAAACAACATGGTTAAGACAAGGGGACTCAAACACAAGGTATTTCCACCAATCTATCCTAGCTAGAAGAAACTTTAGCAAGATTAAATGATTGCTTGATGAAGATGATCATGCTCACTAATAAAAATATAATAAGAAGAGATGGTAATTAACTGTTATAGAAACATCCTAGGCTCAAGCTCTTTCGGTCTAATAAGTATGCAGGAACAAGTAAGTTCAATTGGACATTCTAATGCTATCTTTTAGGAAGTAATAAAACACCTAATGAAACTAGCTTCCTCCTATGAAATCAAAGAGATAGTTTTTAGCTTATTTAATAAAAGCTACATATTCGGATTGCTTTAATGCACTCTTCTTCCAAGCATCTTGGTCTCTTATAGGGGGTTTACTTATTGAGGTTTTAAAAGAATTCTTAGCCCCTATCAAAATGTTGAAAGAGCTAATCTCCACCCACTTATGCTTGATTCCCCAAAATCCTAATGTTAATAGACTGAAGGATTTTCATCAAATCTCTTCCCCCAATACTATTTATAAAATCATCTTCGAACTTATAACTCACATACTAAAGGAGAAATAAAATCATATCATTCATTATTCCTAAGGAGCTTTGATCTGCGGTTTGTCTTCGGGCTAATCCTTTAGAAACCGAATCAAAAATTTAATTCCAAGGATTATAATGTAGAGTGCAACCTCGGGTCGTCTCTCTTAATCGGAACCTAGCGCAAATGATCCAAGCTAGCCTAATTGTCAAGCAAAACTAAATTGGTGAAAAAAGGGGTTTTGGATCTTTGATAAAACTTAACTAAATTGAACTAATTAAAAGAAAAGTATATAAAAGGTATTTTTGGATTTTTGGGAAAGAAAATAAGAAGCTCAAACGATGATCAAATATGATAAAATCCTCTTGAAAACGAGCTTTGGCTATCATAGTTCAAAACACATATTTTAGGGAGCAAAAATCACTAAGTTGTCAAATGAGGAACCTTAAAGAACTCTTTAAGTCAAGGTTTTAATCAATGAACTTTATTTTTTAAAACCTTGTTAAATGCATCTTAGTGTGTGTTAATGGATAAGCTAATATAAGTGGTCAATTTGGATCAAGCATAATCTCAATATCAAACACAACTAGGTAGATAAAAGAGAGTTAACATAATCACCAAAAAGACATACATGAGACTTTATATATTAAAGCTCCAAGTTCTACATAAACAAATCCATAACACAATACATTGTTCAACACTTGATTACACTATAATCAAGAAAATCTAACTACAATGCATTAATCCTAACTTAGGAGTTCATAACATTGTAGTTAAACACAACAATGTAAAAACTACTCCCTTTTGAAACCCATCTAACTCAAGCCATCGCTACATCTTCAAGAGAAAATGGTGCTTTAGCTAAGCATCACTTCAGTATCCCTCACAACTGTAAGCACAAAGATAGCGTCTATGGCAGTAGCAGCAGATGATGAAGGCGATGATGAAAAATGGATAGGATTGATGGATGAAGGTCGAAAGTGAGAGAGATGAGAGGTGTGAGTGTGGTCGGCTGTGGATGTCGAGTGTTGTCTCTCTTTCTAATGTTGTTTGTTGTAACATAATTTAGTAGGTTTTTAAGTGATGGATCGGTTGGTCGAGTTAAACAGTGAGAGATTTTTCCAAATATGGTTCGGGTTTTCGACGGTTCGCCGCGGCGACAAAAAAGTTCGTCGCGGCGTACTTTTCCCAAAAGGTTTTTACTCTTTGTTGGATTTTTCACCACGGCAAAATAATTAATTTTCGCTGTGGCGAACTTTTCCTAAAAGTTCAACCTGGATTCTTCATGTTTCGCTGTGGCGACAGGTCTGTATTGTCTGGACGAATGTCCTGTAGCACCTTTGCTCTTGTTGTCTTCATTTCAACACATTGACTCCCTTCTCCTTGAGGTTCCTACAATCAATAATAGTAATTTGCAGTATCAATTGTTCTAAAAAAAATTAATAGTGCAATTAATACCAATTTGTAACAATTTTTACTATCAAATTGCATAAAATAAAAGTACACAATCAAGGATTAATTTAAGCACAAAATCAAGAATTAGGAGTCAAAAAATATATTAAAAGCCATAAAAGTGTCGCCAATTTATATAGTAAACTTGGGCTCAATCAAATTCCCCCACACTTAGACCTTTGTACTCCTAGATAAAGTTTATGAGAGTCAAAGAGACACAAGTGGAAAAGAAAAATTCCAACCATGCTCAAAACAATAATAGGAAATTGGCAAAAATCTCTTTCTCAGAAATCAATCAAAGCAGACTAAAAGAGTGCTAAGAAAAATAAACACTAAAAGAATTTAATCCAAGAGATTGAACAAAAGAGATTTCACTCAAGGTAGGGTGTTTGCTCTCATCTCACTTGTATTTAGGGATATTTTCACTCTAAAATCCGCTTAGTTCATTCTCTACCATAAACTTGTGATAGTCCTATTTCTCCACTACAAGAACTATAATTTCGAAAATCAAGAGGACTTTTCAAGGTTGTAATGCATGGAAGGCTAGATAAAATGGATGGAATGAATAAAGAAAGAAAATGTATGAGTACATGCACTACAATTATGAAATAGATGTCAACAGTAAAACAATATTGACAAAAATAATAACTTTTTTTTGGAACATAAATATAACACATACATACATACATATATATATATATATATATATATATGTTGGTTCTTTTATTTTTCTCTTTTTCTTTCTTTTCTCTTTTTTTAGACACATTTGTAGAACACTTTTGTTTTAAATAACTAGAAGAAAGCGTAAAATAACCTATTGACACCATATAAAAATACGTTCATGTGCTCATAAATAATGGCTCAAGGGGTTACGAATGGATAAGTGTTTATGGGATTGTGTTTGGGGCGAAAGGTTTTGAAAGAATGCCTTTATCATATTCACAAAATTCTAGTTCATAAAGCTTCGATTAAGAATTGAAACAAGTTCTAGAGAGATATGAAATAAGCAGATGCACACAAAAATTGAAAAATTCAGGCCCAAATATCCTTCCAACAAGGGTAATATCTCAATGAATAATCTCAAGTCTTAAAAACATAAAGTGCTACTTTGTCAGCATGCCTTCACTTACTTTGTGTTGAAAACATCGAAAATAAAATTAGTCAAAACCGACTATCATTTAAAGAATGGGAGGTATTTTAAAAAACTCAAGAATCACTTTGAAACTTATAAATTCTTTGAGAAATAAGAGTGACAAGAGTCGAATGAGAGAGAATTGTTGAATTGAGGCAAAATTTCTCAAAACACATTTTCCAGCTTTTAATTTCCAACATTTCACATATAACCTATCTTGTACCTAAACCATTTCTTACCTCCTTTCTAATTCAAGAATTTTCCTTTTTCTTTACTCATAACTAATCGCCAACAATTTCTCTTTTAATAGTTCTAACTTCCAAGAAGAGTTCCGGGTCCAACATTTTCCTTATGAAATAATCCCTTTGTTGCTTATTGCTTCAAGTATAAGAATAACCTACATGTCTCAGGTCCACCAGATTGGTTATTTGAGTGATTTTTGCTAGCTCTCTATCTACTCCTTTTATTATAATTATGTTGTCTTCAGCTTTCATTATAGATAGGATACACATAATCTCCTGCCACAACCAAAAGACCACTAATTGCAGACTGAAGTGCTTTGATATCCTCTCATAGTTTGACTTTTTAGAAAACCTAATTAGTAACATGTAGAATAAAAAGATCCATTCTATTAGTATTCTTTGGAATTCACAATTAAAGTGAATTACTTGGTCATAATGAAAGTAGTTTTACAAATTTACCTTGTTTGAGTTGTTAGCTACAATTATCCTTCCATTATAATGATACATATGATTGGAATGTATTCTCCATTTAGCTCCCAAAAAACTCAAGCAATATTGTAATTGACATTGTTTTGTTTAGTCTCTAATAAGCCTACTAAAACATGCTTTTTCTCTATCACAATCTCCTTTATAGTTTGCCACTTAAGAGGGTCATTCAACCCTCTTGTATTCCATTTAACAATACTCATGCAGGAGTTTAGGTAAGATATTGAGGAGCTCTTAACCTGTTTTTTCCCCTTTGATTTGGTTAATTTTCATTTGGTGTTTGAAACAGCTTCAAACTCCTTCAGAGCTTTTTTCTAAATTTTGGCTTCTTCTCCCTCTAAATCTATTTTATTAGTAGCAATGATTGGATCCATTACATTAGTTGTCTCCTCATATGAATTGGTGGCAATAATCTTTTGATTAGAGTTATTAAGTTCCTTGTCTTTAACTACCTTTTGGTTAGTCACTATAGGGTTGCTTTCTTTCCCTAGTGTCTCAAAACTTTGATTATCTTCCATGTATCCCATAAGTTCATGGTAAGTTCTATTGTAAATAGTTTTCTTCTAGGTTTCAACCTTCTATTGAAATTACTAAGTTTCCAAAGGTAGGAAAGTTAAATCTCCACCCTAGTTAACTCATTAGTCTCACCTAATTTCATAACAGGAATGATTTTAAGAAGTTCCCTATATTTTTGTGTTTCAACACATATTTTAACATAGCATATTCTATCCATTCAAGCAGTTTGTGAATCTATAATAAGTGGCTTACCTATTAAGCTTTCTAAGTAGCTCAGACCTTCAATTGTCCAAAACTCCAATGGGATATTGTGAAAATTGATCCATATTAGAATGGTGTCAATATTACATCTATTGCATTCCATCCCTGGTCTCCGCTTTTGTAGGAACATAGGCTACCCTCTAATATATTAGGGACCTAATTCCAAAATTTATGTCAAGTTATAGTCAAATGCAAACTTTAAGATGAAGGTGTCTTCCGTAAGCATAGTCTTCTTTAAGCCTTTCTTGCCCCATTTATCCACAACCCAAGCTTGAACTTAGAAAGGAGGGTCTTTTATTCCAAAAGTAACTAACACGAGCAAAAAAACTAGATGGTAGCTCCAACTTTTAGCAACTCCAAAGGGGGTAAGGATCCCATCCGCCAACACTTCCTGGTAGTGACAGAGCTTGTCTCTTACAGGAACTACAATAACTTTACTTTTCCAAAAGTTGCTAGATTAAGCTAAAACCCTTCTACTACTTATGTCTTATTACGGGTTATTATAGGGGGAGAATATCCTAACACTGAGCAAATTTGGAAAATCTTTAGATTGCTCTTGAACCGCCTTCCTCCTTCCAGTTTAACACTCTACCTCCTCTGAGTTGTAGCCCTTCCTCCTATTAAGCTCCTGTAAGCTTACCTGTATCGTGGTCCTTCTCCAGTTGGCTCAGAATTAGCTTCCACCTAAAACTTTCCAATATTGGAAAACTATTGAGGGTAATTTAGTAATATTCCTTAAAGTTTATTATAAGTACAAGATTAGAGACCATGATCTTCCCCTCTTCAAGAAAGCTTTTACTTACAACTTGTGCTTTTTGCTTTTAAAGGATGATCACTTTAAGGCCTATTTGGTTTCTCTTTTCATTTATGGTTTTATGCTTTTGTTTTTAAGTTCAATATAAAACATATTTGGTTGAGCTTTTAGTTTTTACTTTTAGTTTTCATCTCTTCCAATTTTCATAACTTACAAAAACAATAAAAATTGATTTTAGTTTTTAGTTTTTTATTTTTTTCATAATTTGATTTACCAACTAACTAAACATGCGTTCTTTAATTATGTAATATTAATTAATAATAAGAACTTCAATTTATTTTAATTTTCTAATTAAGTTCATCAACAATAACAACATCTTAGTAAAAATTTCGCTATGATGCGGAGTCATGCAACTTTACCCCTAACTAGTAGAAATAATGTTTTCGATAAACTCACATGAAAAAGTTAAAAGAAAAATATTTTAAAAATGGTTTTAAAATATTTTATAGATATTAGTTTATAAATATAATTTTACAATTTTTAGTTATATAATTATTTATTTAAATAATATAATTAATATTCAATTAATATTTACTAACAAACAATATATAAGAGACTAAAATAAAATTATTTACTTAATTAATTTATAAAATTAATTTATCTCTAATTTTATTTAATATTTAACCATTATTAGTGGAGTTAAATTATATTGACATTAACAATTAAACAAATTTTTATTTTTATTTAAAATCTAAAATTGCAATTAAAAATAAAATAAAAAATTGCAAAAAAATAAAATTAGAACTAAACAATTCCTTAACTTATTATGGATCTTAGTGATCATTTTTTAATTTTTTGCAACATTTTACTTATTTCTATTCACTCCTGAATTAGTTTAAAACATATAAAATATCATTATCAAATACTAATGAAATTCATGCAGTTGGAAAGTGATAATTTTTAGTTTTTTTTGGCAAATTAGGTGTTTTAATAAAAAATGATAATCGATGAAAAACAATTTAAAGTGTATATGTTATAGGAAGAAAAATAATACGCAAAAGTAGCCGTTATGTTAATAACAGGTCATTTGAATTTCAAATTCGAAAGTCATATTCTCCATAAATCACGTTAGACAAAGTTACTCCAATGTATGCGTAGGCTTCTCTGTCTCCTTTTCTGTTTATAGAGAAAATTTCTTTTCAAGATTCAAGAACTATAATGGGTAGCCTGAAAGAGGGAACGATTGTGAACGAAGAAAAGACCAAAATCCCAGTTTTCGCTGTTCTCAAGAACGGTGCCATTCTAAAGAACATATTTGTCATCAACAGGCCACCGTCACCATCTTTGGAGTCGGCCACTCCTGTGGCTGATGATGAGAAGCCAGACGTACGAACAGAAGTTTTGATTGTTGGTCGACACCCAGATTGCAATATCGTGTTAATGCACCCTAGCATCAGCAGATTCCATCTTCAAATCAGTGCCAACCCCTCTTCACAAAAGCTCTATGTCACAGATCTTACGTCTGGTAAGTTATTTTTGCATTAATGGTTTTAGTTGTACTTTTGTTTTAATTTCCTTATGCAGTGGTCGGTGCCTATTTTTCAGTTTTGAGCGTAATTTTCCTTTATTTCTTCAATAGTCCACGGAACATGGGTTTCTGAGAAAAAGATCGAACCAGGGATTGCTATAGAGCTCAATGAAGGTGATACATTAAGAGTTGGAGGCTCAACCAGACTCTATAGGCTGCATTGGGTTCCTTTGAGCTGCGCATTTGAGAAGGATAACCCATTCGTTTCGGAAATGAATGTCGCTATGGTTGAAGAGAAAGAAGAGGAAAATGAAGAAGAAAAAGAAATGGAAATGGCTCAGGTGAGAGCATTCACTGCTTTGAAATTGTATGGAATCCTTTTCTTGAGCCCGAGTGAGAATTTTTTGAGCCCTGAAACTTAATCTGTTAATGTATGAATCTGATTTTGAGCCTATGCCAGTCTTGGGTCAAAAAGTGTATGTTTCTGAATTATTTCATATCTTTTTCCTGGTGAGCTTTTATGTTTAGGATGACAACCTTTTTGCCCCTCAAATGGAACTTGTTGGCGAGACTGTGCCACTGGTAATGCAAGAAAAGGAGGAAGAGGAATCATGTCAGGTGAGAACTTTTATATAGAGAAGTTGAGATTAGATAGTAATTATTAATTTGTTTCACTGAACTTTTCCTGAGCTCCACAGGTCATACCTGCTGTGGCAGAAAAAAATGGAGAAGAAATTCAGAGTTCGGATTCTTTTCTGCATGGGATACCTCCCTTGCTCTTTAATGAGAATTCTGGATTCCTTGGATCCGAGGGGATCATATCAGCACTCTTTACGCCTGAAACCGCTTACTTTTCACCTTGTGATAGAAAAGAAGAGATAAAAGCTCAATATAAGAATGCTAATGAAGTGATGGAAAACTCGGTTGCTCTTGGAGAAGTTTCTTCCGAGGCCAAGAATGACCACTTCAACCAACAGAAGACCCCTGAATATCATCCTCCTGAAGAAGCAAGGTGTAAGAAAGAAAACACATGCATGGAAACTGAGAAAGAATACAAAGGTTTGATGAATCTTGATTCTTCTCTATCTTTATTCACTACAGAAGTGGCAGTACTTTCAGAAACTGAAACAGCGGATGAAGAAAAGGATTCTATCCTGTCTGCGAAGAAGCACAATCTGGTGATAACTCGTCATTCCAAAACAGGTTATGGGAATTTGTCATTGCCACACAGTGAGTTCCCATTTTCCAACAGCCAACAAGTTAACAAAGATGACCCTCTTGTTGCTTTGCAACATTTATGCCAAGAAGGAAACCTGGAGAAATGTGATAAAGATGAGATCCTCAAAGAAATGGAAAGTCAGAGTTTTCGAACAAAAGCTGAATGTTCAAGTGTCTTTGCCCCTACACTTCCAACAGAATCAGTTAACTCGTCTTTGCCTTTTGAAGAATTTAATGACGGAGTCATTGACAGCAGAGGAGCACAGACACCAGAATCAAATGTTGCCGGAACTGAAATCTTGGGAAAATTAAATGACAATGTAAAACAGTTTAATAGCTCTTGTATCCTATCAGAGAAAAGATCCAGCTCGCTGAATATTTGGTCAAGAAGAGGTAAACTTGCAACAGAACTATGCCTACAAACAAGTGAAAGGAGCACGAAAATCCAGGGTTCCACTGAAATTGAATGGGAGAGTCAAGAGGATTCTGAAAACATACGATTTGGTAAGAAGTTTTTTTCCGGTTCAAAAGTGATGGATGAAGACTTTACCCTGGACAAGGAAAATTACAACCCAAATACTCGTCGGAAGTCCATGAGAAAGAATAGTAAGCTCGAAGAAAGTAGGACAAAGTCTGGAACCTCACCCTTTGCTTCCAGAGTTACTTCTTGCCCCAGAACCTGTGCAGAAGAAGACAATTTTGCCTTTTCAGGCAAGGAGAACCAGACACCTAAATTTCTGAAGCAAAGGACATCAGAAAAAAAAACTTCTACGAACCAAGTGAAGTTGGACCAAGATATGGTGTTAAAGAAGAGTGTAGCAGAAAGGATACCATTACAACATCTATTCGTGAATTCTCCTGGAAGTAGAATGTCTAAAATTTCAATACTTAATTCTGCTTCCAAAAGCTGTAATTCTTCTGATTATATTGAGATTAGGCAGAAGAAGAATCATGATCCTGTTTCTGTAAGTTGGATAATTGGTAGCTGGTACTTTTCTAATTTGTCCAAGCTTTTCGTGAGTGTAACCCTTTGAAAGTTATATGTAATTGCAGATCAACCCTGCTCATGATGGAAAAAGGAGCTGGACTGTACTAGCAGACATAACTTCTCTTCTGGACAAGGGATCAAGGAAGTCGTTAAAGCTTTTACAAGGCCTCAAGGGCACTCGTCTAATTGTTCCAAGAATGGGTAACAATAATCTTTCGCCTTCAGCATCTATACATGGTAATATGAAATTATATTTCTCAAACACATTCATGTCTCTTATACATCAGTCATCAGCCAATTGGATTGTTTGAAGAGAAAGGGAACTTTATTCAGACGAAAATCAGAGGCATCTTTGGCATTAGACTGGATAGATGAATGTTTGCTAGAGACAAAATGGTGGATTCACGTTCAAAGCTCAGAGGAGGAGCAAAGGCCTATAGCACCAACCACTCCTGCTTCTCCTCGGTCTCATTTCAGTGATGGAAATCGGGGCGGGACAAGCATCTCAGTGCCATTCTTGGTCCGTGGGAGTATATTGGAAGCTTTTTCACCAACAGCAGAGGACCATATCCTTGACTGTGCTCTTTCTTATAGAAAAAAGAACAACAATGGACAACTCGTCCTTCTTAGCAATGATGTTACTCTAAAGATTAAAGCAATCGCCAAGGTACAGACGTCGGTCCACTTTTCTTGATCCTTTGTTCTATGTATCTTATTTTAAAATGTTTATCTGTTATGGTTGCTGCAGGGTTTTATCTGCGAGACAGCTCAGGAATTCCGAGACAGTCTCGTGAATCCCTTCTCAGATAGGTTTCTATGGACAGGTAGCACCCCTAGGGGACAAAGTTGGTCGGTCTTGGATGATATAGTTTTGAAGGAGAGGTACTACCAAACCCGTTCAAAGAAGAAACCCACGGTAGAAGGGTCAAATGGTTTGAAGTTGATTCTGCCATGCAATTGTCATTATAGGCTGATGAATGAGTCGACGTAGTAGTATTTGCTCGGTAGCGCTATGTTGTGGTGCATATTACTGCTGAAGATCTCTGACTTGGAGAAGATTAGGTTATAGAATTTGTAAGGACAAGTTTTACGTTTGTTTATAATCCAAAGATTGTCGTGATTTTCTGTCTGTTGGATTTATATTCTCGCTCTGCTCACTATATCAAACATACATTTGATAAAGTTGTATCCTGATCGCAAAGCCTATGATTCCCATGCACACCTCATTGCCTCTGATGACATTACAGCAAAAAGAGCTTAACTAAGACACAAAAGTGTAACTATAAAACAATTATTGTTATCTTTTTATTAAGACAACATAATTTATACCGTTAAATAAAATAGTATTGTTATAAATGAAAGGTGACAAATTATTTTTATTAGGCAATAAAATGAATAATGTTGCTTAAAATTTTGACTAAGACTACAAAACAGTTTCAAACTGTAGCAACAAATATCAATATTGTAAATGAAGTCCTTTCTGCGTAAACAAAAGAAAAACAAATCTGATTATAAGTTGTAAAGCAAAATATGACAATAGTTTGAATAATGTTACTTCAAGTTTTGACTATGGCAATAGAATAATTTCAAACAATAACAACAATGTTAAATAGATATTGCAACAATTTAAGTCTTTATAAGGCAATAAAGTGATTTTTTATAAAATAATTTATAACAACAAAAGCAACAATTTATTCTTTTGTTACCAATAATATGTCAATGTAAAAGCAAATTCTTATCATTAAATAGGCAACATCTATATATATACATTAAAAACAATATACATACATTAATGTATATCTTAATTACTTACATACTTTCAAATGTAAACGACCAAAAACTTGCAATTATATATGCTATATAGTCTATAAGAACTTATAAAATTCAACCTTTAACATATTCAAAATGTAGAAGTAAAAAATCATTAGCTAAAATATTCACCCATATTATCTTCCTTCATTTCGTATGGAATATAAGTGAATTAATCTAAATGCTAAACAAAACCAATGTGTATGGGCACTCCAAAATCCTTCACCAAATACATCCTTATCCCCTCCTAATCGTCTCCTTCCTAAAAAAAAGAATAAGAAATAAGAAATATATTACAATTATAAAACTACTATACTTAAAAAAAGTTAATATATCTAAAGAATGAAATTCTAACTACCTTATTTTTACCTCAATTTAATCAAGATGAATAATATAGTCCACAAACTAATAACATGATTATTCAGTTCTTTTTGTGAACAAATTTAGAAAGCATGAACATAAGCATTTAATCTCATAAAAAAAAGATAACAAGATAATCTACAAAAACAGTTAATTAAGGAAATTTGACACCTGATATTTTTCATGTTGATATGTATGGTTTGGAGGAATATAAGATTCCTTTCTTGATTGAACAGGTGCAATCAATTTACAAAGTATCTTTGTATTAGTGGTGTTAGCTTGCCCAAGTTAAGATTGAATGAGGGAGAACATTTGTTTCATCATTTCTTCTCTATCAGCTTTATCTTGTTCTAGTTATTTGTTCATTTCTAAGCATTCAATTTCTCTTGTTCTAATTCCTTTCTCATTCTATACTTTTCAACTTCTACTTTTTAGTTCATCTTGTCTTCCAATACATTCTTGATGGATCGAAAATACTCATTAGGAACTTTGGACACGGCTTCACTCGCCATATTATATTCTTTCGCACCCCTTCCAAAAAGTTTATTATGTCTAGACCTTATCACTTCCATATTAGCAACAACTTCATCAAGCTTTTAACTATCATTTTCTTTTTGCAATTCTTCAATGTGAGCCTACAAAAGAAATTTTGCAATCACGCTAGTAAATGTAAGCGCCATATATGATTTAAAAAACCTAATATAATTCCAGTTATACTAGAGACAACTCATTTTAACAAAAAGAACAAATCAACAATATAAAAACCAAATGAAATGGAATCATAAAGAAATGAAATAAGAAATAAATTTGGACATCTTAATAAAAGTAGCAACAAAGTAGAAATTATTACAAGACCAACATTACTCACAATTTTCTCCCTTATAGCTTCATTAGATTGTTTGTACACTTTTCCAAGCTTTCTTTTATAAGTTGCAATAAAATTTTCATCATTAGAGAGTGGAGTTTTATCATCTCTTTCATTTTGACATCCATGGAAACAATTGTTAAATTAGAAATAATTTAGAAAATTTATGCAATCTCTTGATAGATTATAACTCATTGAAGAACTTGCCAACTTAAAATAAATACAACGGTGTGCATTTCAGTTTGTTGTTTTCTATTTTGAATATTTATGTTAGCAATTTGCTACAAATTAAAACATTATATTAATTAGATATCAAGTAATTAATTTGTAAAAAGTACTAATAATTATGATAACTTAACATCTGGGTAGTTCCAATAAGAAATGAGCTCCTTAAAGACTTCTTTGCTTATATAGTTGGGACGATTGGCCATTCTTTTTGCATTTGTGGTATATTGTTTGAAATGCTTTTGCTTTACTCTAGACTTTTAACTTCTCCATGCATCTCCAAAAGTTTTCAAAGTCCATTTGTAACACCCAACTACCCTCTGGGAGGATAGGTGGATGCCACCCAAGACAGTACAATCAAATCAGAATCTCAAACCCACACACATATATTACATATCGTAATCGCAAAACAAAATTCCCAAAGAATATTTACAGGCCCAAATAAA
>JANKOE010000002.1:49501064-49515327 GCA_026284465.1 Erythroxylum citrifolium | reverse complement strand
CTAAGGTGAACGAATTAAAAACACAAGGGCTAATATGAATAATCAAGTATATCACAGGGGCTCTTTTATAGGATTTGTCAAAAGCAAACGTCATAAAAAGTAATGCTTCCCTCATAAGAATAGCACGGTAAAGGCACCAAGCATTATTATCTATCACTCATCTTGAATACTTATAAATATGGTGAAATATCTTGAAAGTATTCAAATAGAAACAGATACCAAATTTCTTTTTGTAGAGTCAAAACCATTTCCACTATGGCATCTAACAATGTGTTTTCAAGAGGTCAAACATATTTTTGTTGCTATTCCAAGGTCTGACAGCTATTAAGCCAGCGCATCATAGACTTGTCTCAGAAAACATACAACAGAAAAAAGTTTATTTCTTGTAGCTATTCCAAGCTTATAATACTTCAAAAAAGTATAAAATTAGCATGCACAGTGCTATAATCCAATCTCAACTTAATAAAACTCATTGCCAATAGACGACCATAAGAGTTTTCCAACAGAAGCATCGACAATAGTATCTCACCTTAAACATTCCCTCTAGCTTATTAGTGAACTGACTGCCACACTCCGTCTTCAACTGCAGTAGAAATACAATCTTGTTAACATCATTGGTAGAAGAAGGATTTACCAAATTATATATTCAGAAACTTTTCACCACTTAACCTTTGATATCATGGACTTCTCTGCATCAATAGAAGCACTTTTTCCCAATAATAATCTTTTTGCAAGATCTTTCTTATAGAACGCTTCAAACACATCCTTGCCCTTCATGAAAAAGACAAAAAAGAAAACATGCCTCAGTATCATGCAAGAAAACCAAGATACAAGAACAACAGAAAGCACATGCTAAAGATTTAATCCACTGACACTGGATTACAAAGAAACGACATTACCTGAATGAACCTGAATAAAACCAAAACTTTGTCCAGTGTACCCTCCAACTCCTCTTCTGAAGTACCCTTGTTTCCAGCACGAAGCTTCTCATCCAAAAATTTCGCAATAAGCTCAGCAGGCCGATTCTATTAAAGGGAGTAAACAATTTGATTCTTAGATAACAACATTACGAAATCAACAACAGAATTGGCTGAGCTGAAACTTGGCCACAACAATTAAAACAAGAACACAAGAAAATCATAACTCAGTGACTAGAACATTGCAAATTATGCCCCTAACAAGAGTTCAATAATCTTTTGGTTATTAAGAAAGGAAATTCCATTAAAACAAATATCCGCAGGGAATCATGGGGAGATTTAAACATGAATCATCCACAAATGAAAGGTTAGGTTATTTGTTTACGGGCTTGGTAAATGAGGAAGGCATTGACAAACTTGTAACTATGGAATGACACTCAATAACCATTGCTCCAGCACCAAGACAATGTTCACAAAGGCTGTTTAAGTCTCTTGCAGTTGAGCAGGTCCTAGGATATATAAAAAAAAAAGAAACAGTATTATCAAGATTAGCAAATAATATCACAATATATGGAAGGATGCATACCCTAAGTCCTGTAGAATCAAGCATGACCCAACAAGATGGATAGAAAATGTAACAGTTAGCAATGAAAACCACTATGGACGGTGCTTAATCTTTGCAGTTTGACACACTACAAGTTGTTTTGAATTAACCTTCCCATTACAATTTTTTATGATATAGAGGTCACATTCTCTCCATACAAGCAAATATAACATAAAGACCACAAAACATAAACAAAGAGAAATTAGACTAACCTGACGAAGATTAATTAGATGCTCAAATGCATCCTTTATAGTATTGCAAAATGCTTCATTCTTGGAGAAACTTTCCTCCCATATTCTGTCCAAAGAAGCCTTAAATTCTAACAGCAAGGACACCATATCTTTATCTTTCTCTTCATCCAAGATAACACCTTGTCCAGTTCTTCGTATGTACAAACTGAGGGCCTGTCTTAATGCTTCAAGGGCATTCAACCTCAAGAAGAGTGTGTACATCCTGTGAAGGTCCTCAACCCGATGCCCATCCATTAGCATTGTGAATCCCTGCATTGAACAAGGATAGGATTTTCTAAGCTTACCAAACTTTCACTAGATACACAAAAGAAGAAGTAACATACTAAAGCACCTCCATACCTTATCTAGAATGGCAGGTATATGGCGTTCAAGGAGCTGGCTTTCTGCAGTTGCTATCAGTGGTTTTCTAGTGCCTGCATCAAGGTAGATTAAACTTCTTTCATGCTCTTCATGCAACCTGATCTGCAAAATGAACTTTCTGAGGTTACACGTACTATTGTTAACATGTTAATATATCAGAATGTTAAACAAATAATGACATGTATAGCGAAACTAACCAGCTAAAATCATCAAAAGGAATCAAGAAAGAGAAAAGTACACCTCTACATGCTTCAAATAATCTGGAACATCTGCTTGCTGCATGTATTTCATCCCCTCAGCAGCATAAAATTCGGATGTGTACTCAAGGAATGTCCTCTCAAAGCTTTCTGAATAAATTCCTAAAGAAGTAAACATCTTCAAAAGATGATTCAAAAGCGTCCTATCTACTGCTTCACCTAATCTGCAAAATAAAAAGCAGAAAATCTAGAGTCAAAGATGTAAATCATTCACAACAATCTATAGTCCAGTATCCCAAGAAATTAAGTTCTTTGGTCATCAAATACCATTAGAAACCACAAAATTCGGATGTACAAGACATTCTGTATGTCAAAGTATGGAATGACATGACTTATTCCCCTTAATTTGATCCCTCAGAAACCTGTAAATAAGATCTACCAACTTTATGAAACTTTAAGAAGCAAGTCCCGTGCATCCTCATTCAAATGGCAACTATTTTTTCTTCATTTCATAAACCACCGAGAAGAGTTCCTTCTAAAATTTCAGACATGGAAACAATTTTTCCAGGCGAGAAAGGGGAACATACGGACTGTTTAATATAAAGAGTCAAAGGACAATAAGCTCTCAGCAATAAACATTTAAAGGAACTCATAAAAGTTATGCAATAAGAACTGAAAGTTTTAACTTCTACTTATTCACCAAATTAATATGGGCAGTTAGGAGTTGAAATACAGCATGTACTACTCTGTGTCCCGACATCTGTTGAGGGGATAAAATTTAGCAAATCTAAGCTGATGGCTTTTTCTTTTTTATATGTACAACATAACCTTATCGTGCAACCTGCAGATATATTCACCCATATATGTGTGTGAATAATTGTGTATGGGGTGGTGCGTATCAGGCTATTCATATATAGGGGTGTGATATTATCAAAGAAAAGAAACTACAACCCCAACTACACTCAATTTACTTTGAATCTTAACATTTCTAGATAATGTGTGATATCTAAGCATATTCTCATTTTTCCTGCATAATGAGGAAAACAGAATTACCTTTCCCTCTCAATCATCCGCAACAGGCCTGTGACAGTTTTGTGCTCAACTTCTGGAGATAGAGAAAGATATTTCCGGAAAAGTTGCAAACCCATGTCCCACAAGGAATGGACATTTGGGGTCAGTTTCACATATGTCCTATCAAGATACAAAGCTATACCACGAATCATTAGCATCTGGTCACAAAAATCTTGCCAGCATCTCTCAACCAGGGACAAGAAGACCACCAAGTCAGGGCTTTGACCAACTAAAGATTGTAAGGCTGCAGAAATATGTGTTTCACACTCTTTTTCAATCCTCAGATAAAGATTTCCTTCCATTTTGTGCAGGCAAAGATCATTAACAGCCTGACGACAAACAGGTTCGTCAATTCCAAGACCAGTACAGGGATCACATAAGCAAACTTCTAGTTTACTAAGAGTGCAGGAGCAGGACAGAGTAAAACCTACTTGGTAAAGCTTCTCCAAGTCACAAGAATCTGGTTGTTTCAAGAATATAGCTTTGATAGCTGACTGCAACTTTGCCCAGGTGTCCACCTCAAAGTTCTTAGGGAGTGTTGGTTTATCTTCATACAGGAAAAAATATATATAAAAAAACAAGATGAAGGACATCTAGCAGATTTGTGATATGCGCTATATACTCAGTCTTGAGAATTGCTATAAGTATAAGCATAAAGCCAAATAAATTATTTTCATCCCACACTCTTAAAAAATAAAAGCCATAGGAACAAACTTTGCAACAACAGTTTCTTATCCACTGCCTGTAAAGATTCGACGATTAAAATCTCATCTATCCAGAAAAATGAATAAAGAAAGGGCAGTACAAACAAAATCTAAACATAATTATTGACATGAACAAAATGCACAAGAATAATGGAAGCAATGATGGGGGAGTTATGAGAAAGAAGAAGAAGAAAGCTTCTACCAGATAATTACAATGTCTGATATGCTTCCTGTTAAGTATCAGACAGTGTAGAAAAGCATTTGCCACTACCGAAATGAAAAGCCAGACGAATAAGCACTTAAGATTAACTTCATCGTAAATTATTTTCAGAAATAAGTGGACATTGAAATACCCCTCACAGTATGACATGGAACCATGTACAAAGATGAAAAGCAGAAAAGTGGCCATACAAAATGTCGGAAGCTTTATTAAATCACATTAAGTTCTCGGAATCAGTAAGGCAGAAATCATATAACAAGAGATAGACATAGCGCTTAACAAAAACCCTAACTTAGCCAGAGTTTCAAACTCCTGAACATACAATAACGTTAACACAAGACAAATATACAAGCAATACAAAACCGAGAACCAATACAGCTAATGGCAACCCTGATCCAAAAAATAAAAGTGCTTAAAGTATCCTCCGATCAATTTTCCATGTAAGCACCGTTCTAATCTGTCAATAACCCAACCGATTACCAAAATGGAACCGAATAGTCAATGCAATAAAGATCCAGATCCCAAATTCGACTAATTTATTACTGAAAACCAGAAAAGACATAAACCCAATCTCTCATCCACAGAAATTAACAAATTGAGCAAAACCCTTAACTAATTAAATATCTACAACAACAAATCCCAGGTGGGACATTGCCAAATCACAATAAGAATTCGAGGGAGACGAAACACAAAAAAGGCACCTTTAACAAGCTTAATAACGAGCTTCTTCGCAGGCTGAGGAAGAGTGGCCTTTTTGCGAGCCAAGTTTGCAGCGGTGTGAGAAGCATGATTGGTGTGGAGCTTGGTTTCGTCGTCGAGAGCCATAGTAGAGGGGTCGAAGACCACGTCGTTTTCAGCGAACTGGTGGAGGCCGTTTTTGTTGGAGGAGGTATCGAGAGGAGAGCAGGCGGAGACGGCCAGTGGCTTGGCCTTCTTCATGGTTTGCAAGCTGAAGTCTTCGGCGGCGGTTGTGGAGGTGGTGATGGTGGCAGTGGCAGTGCGTTTGGTGGGGAGAGACATTAACGAAAGAAGTGACAGTGTTCTGGCATTCTATTAAGTGAACCCAACCAAAAATAATAAGATAGGAAAATCAATACAAACGAATATTTGCTTTTTACATTGTAAATTGGACATGAGAGAGGCACAAGGTGAGGGAGTGAAGGTTTTCTTATTGTCATTATCTCCCAACCTTCCTCCGTCTATGATTTGTATGAATTTAGGACACCGTAATGTCATCAAGATTATATTTTGTATTTTTCCCTTTTGCTAATTTAAGGTGTTTAGATGTGATGTTTGAATTTATAACAATGGTAACTCCCGAAACATATCTTCCGTTCCCACTAGTGTATACTATACCCTCTCTTCTCAAGCTCATTCATCCGTTTATTGTAATAAATTGGATGGATGAAAATGTTTGAGTTCAGAAGGATCAGAGTTATGAGAGCAGAAGATCTGCTCCTGATAACTCCCTATCCCTAAAAAGATTGGTAAGAGGGCGTTTGTTGTTGTTGCAAGTTATACCACAATCCGAAAAGGGAAATCTTTTTTCTGTCATAACTCAGTGGGACTAGAACTATAAGAAATCTGAAAGAAAAATGGATCCAGTGATTTAGCATGTTTCGGTACTATTGTTGGAATAAGAAATCATTATCATCAATACCTGGTTAAAGTTTCAATGAGACACTAGATTCGGAAAGCTCTGATAGTATGAAACTTAAACCTACCTAATAAATAAGCTATTGTTGGAATAAGAAAATATTAGTAAAATCTCCGATGACGAAATTAAAGTAGTTAACAAAAACTTCAAAATTATATGAGAAATTTTGAAATTTTCCAAGTTTTAGAAGTTTTCATTTCAAATTTAAAAAAGTTAAAACAATTATGATATTTTTATAAAAGGTCATAAAATTTTTAAAATGTTTAGAACACATCTTAAATAGACGAAAATTTGACAGAATTAACACTCAGTCAATTAAATGTCATGTTAGTGCTTATTTAACATTATTTTTATATTGTTTAAATAGAAAGTGGATCTAACTATTATATATTAGCTTTTTTAAAATTAATTGTTTAAAAATGGGGGTTACTATTATATATTTTTAAACAGTAGATCTCACTTGTCATGTGACAATAAGACTCATTGTTATACATTTTAAACAGTAGGTCTCACTTGTCATGTTGTAGTGAGTTCTACTTTTTATTTAAAAAATAAAAATAATGTTGTGTTACCATTATGTTGCATTTAACTAATGAGGAGTTAACTATGTTAAATTTCTTATCCACTCAGACCCTATTTTGAATGTTTTAAAAACATTGGGTTAAATTTGAACGCTTTGAAATGTTAGTGTCTGTTCCATATGCTGTTGTAAATGTTGATATTCAAAATACACTTTTAGCCTTTTATAAAATTTGAATCTTTATTTCTTCTATAAATTTTTTTTTGAAAATTTTGAATGTATTAAGCCTTGAAGGTGAATCAAAATGTCACAATTTATAAAACAACTTAACATCTCAAAACAGTGAAAATCGCTACATCTAAACTGCTAAGAGAAAATTCTCGTGTCATTAAATTCTAGCAATACGTAATAACCTCAAAACCCAACTCACCATGTCTCTTTTTCCTCAGCTTTATACGTCCACCATGTATGTCGTTAACAACTTAACTTGCATGCCAATATCATAAAACGTAACTGGCCAAATTATGATTTCACCATAAAAGTCGCAGCTACCTTTGGTGTGTCAAAACATGCTTCCATGGAATCCTTCATCAGCAGACACAATATATCTTGCCTTTAACGTTAAACTAATTCACCATGGCTCTAAGCATTTCACACATTGTTGGACCCCAAATTTTTCTAAATTATTTATTGTTTGTTTAATTATTTATTTATGATTTGTTTGTTTATTTTATTTTATTTTCTTAGAATTGAGTTTATTAATTTAGTGAGCATAAGTGGAAATTAGAATTGTTGAATGGGAATGTTAGAATTAAATTAGAGTATGGTTAAGGTGTTAGATTTAAATGGCCTAAGGAGTAAGAAGACATTACATTAAAATGAAGGGCAAGATTGGAAGGATAAACAAAGAGAAGGGTAATTTTGGAAAAGAAGACAAAATTTAGTCTTGAATAAGTGAGAAAGAAGAGAGAGTCGTGAGAAGCAAAAGAGAGAAGAGAAAAAATGCAAAGAAGAGAGAAAAGAAAAGAAGAAAACGTGGAAGAGAAAAGAAGGAGAAAACGTGAAAGAAGAGAGGAGAAGAGAAGTGTGTGTGAAGAAGAAAGAAAGTAGAGGAAAAAGAGAAAAATCAACTAGCTAAGGTAAGCTCTATCACATTTCTTCTTGTTTGGTCAGAAAGGTAGGAAGAAATGAGTTTTGTATGTTGGGAATGAAAGAAGGAAGAAGATGTTTTAAGTGACCCATTTGATTTTTAGGATTTCCAAACTAGGTTTTGGTTTTACTAACCTAGATGGACTATGGGTAAGTTAGGTCTAAGTTCAATTTTATTATTTATGTGATTGTTGAAGTTTTATGAATTTTGTTAGAATATTGGGTTGAATGAATCTTGGTTTATTTGAAGGAAACTAAGAAAACCCAATCCAAGAGCAAGACGAAAGGCAAGCTTGAATTAGATTTCGGCAAGATACTTAGGTGGATAATTTATTTATAGTTGTTGTGTAATATGAGCAAAATGCCTTGCATGTGTATTGTGTGCTAAAATGACTTGTTTTGAATTATTTTGATTATTGAAAATGCATTGTGATTATGATCATGTATGCCTTGAAAAATGTCATGGCATTTTGCATAAATGGAAAGAAGAAAAAGCTTGATGAGCATAGAAAGTATGAATGTGTGTGAAATGAATTAAGCACTGAAATTTGATTGTGTTTGGGCAAGAGAGAAATCGTTTCGTTAGTCACATGTACATTGTCCTAAAGCCTTCTCTCGGCTGCCCGCTTGTGGCATATGAGATTCAAAAAATGGACTCATTTCGTTCATGATGTAAACTTCGATTTCTCCATTTCGTTCCACAGAACTCTCGAACCGTTTGTTATGCATTGCATTTGTTTGGAATTGTTGAGCATGATATGAAATTGAGTGTTATGCTTGGAAGGTTGAATAAGTATGAGATTGCTTTATATGATGACATGCTTAACTATGAGTTATGAGTTAGAATTGTTGTTGAATTTACATTGCAAGACTAAGATAAGATGTATATGCCTATATGTATATACGCATATATGTTTGATTGTATGACTCGTTGTCAATGGCTATAAATATATTAGCCACAGAGCTTTGCAGCTCACCCCCTCATTCTCATTCCTCAGGTGTAGAACGAGAAGGTTAGCGATCCTTGCAAGGCATTTTTACAAACTCCCAAATAGTTATCTTTTGTAACTAAATTAGTGACTATATTTTGGATAGCTTTTATAAGCATATCAAACATTGAGCATCCATTTGTATTTTTGTATTAAGTTATTGATGTGTATGTTGATATATAATTAAAGCTTGTTCAAACTCCATTTTGTTGTGTTATGAGATTTGGAAATGAAGAAGTTTTTTGTGTATGTTTATGCCTATCTTATGGTTGATGTTGAAATTAGAAGTAGATGTTAATGTATGATTGAATTGGATTAGTAACGTGTATAACTACAGAGTTTTAGTGTGGATGTTGGGAATCTGGCTTTCAGATGTGAAGGTTTCGCCGCGGTGAAGCCAAACCTTGGCCGCAGCGAACCGTTCCCAAGGGTATTGATTTTCGTAACCTCACCACGGCGAAAAGTTGTGTATTTGTCCTGAGAGGTCCTTAGTTTAATCCGGGGACTTCACCGTGACGAAGCTAGTCTTTCGCCGCAGTGTATTTGTGTTGAAGGGTGCGATCCCTCGACCTCGAGACTTTGTCGCGGCAAAGCCAGATGTTGGCCGCGGCAAACCCGCCAATTACTGCCATTGAATCTCTTATAAAGAGAATGCTTTTGACTTTCCTTTCGCCAGATCCTCACCCGACTGCCTGGAATGGACGCTTGGGGATCAGTAATGGGACCCAGGCCCAACATTGTTTGGTATCAGAGCCTAGGCTCTTTTTAAGGATTCCTAAGGTTAGAATGCATAGTGGTATGAATTGTTTGCATTGTGAATTGATTGATTACATTAAGTGACATGCATAAATGCACGAAATAAGATTTAAGATGAAACATAAGCTAACCGTTAGTGTTTAAATTGAAGGAGTAAGATGCCACCTCGTAGAATAACACGAGGAGTTCTGCAAGGATTAATTGCACCTAACTCTCTGCCTAGAGAGGAGGGCACCGATGAGTCTAAAGCCCTAGGAAATGCTGAGACTTCTGTAGGGCACTGTAGTGGGCCCTCTCAATCATAGGCACAAGAGTCTGCTCTTCCGCGTGAGCAAGTGCCTACCCATTGGATCCTCGATTTTTCTAAGCCTTTACTCAGGCATTTGTTTAAGTCATGGGTCAGATGCCACAATCTTCTTATTTGGCCCCAGTTAAGAAGGGGAAGCAGTTTGATAAACTCAGAAAGTATGGGTGGGACAGTCGATCCAGAATAAGCTGAGACTTGGCTGATGAAGACAAAAAGGGTATTAGAGCAGATCGATTGTGAAGATGATCAGAAGGTTGAGTATGCTACTAGCTTGTTACAGGGAGATGCTCTAAATTGGTGGGAGAGTGTGCCAGGGAGTTAGTTGAAACCGCCCGTGTTAGCATAGGAGGACCTCCTAGCTGCCTATAAGAAGAAGTATCTGTCTGAAGTGTACATTTAGCAGAAGCAGAGGAAATTTCTGAGTCTCGCCTAGAGGAAAATGACTGTGAGTGAATATGAGCGCCGGTTTACACAGTTGTCCCGATATGCAACGGAGATGATTATGACTGAGACCGCTAAGTGTCGTAGGTTTGAATCGGGGTTGCATCTAGCCATCTGGTAAAAAGTGGTGGCACAGAATTTCTATGATTTTCAACAACTGGTTAAAGCAACATTGAGGGTTAAAAATGTGGAAAACATAAAAAGTGCAGTGAATAGAAAGAGGAAAGGGAGAGAGCAATTAAGGAGGGGAGGTGGTCCTCCTATGTTAGAGAGGAGTACCAGGACTTTCCCTATGCAGTCTGAAGAGAGAAGTAACGGAGCAAGCAGGTCTAGATAGATGAAAACTGTCTCAACAGCTGGAGGCAGTAGAAAGGGAGATGGGGATAAGCCACCCATTCCCAAATGTGATCATTGCGAGAAGTTCCATAAGGGGGAGTGTTATAGGTTGACGGGGGCTTGTTTCAACTGTAGGGAGAAAGGGCACATGGCTAGAGAGTGTCCTCGGTATGCAAGACAGGAGAGAACTCAGATGTAAGCTTCAAAGAGGGCTGAGACTGTAGGACACAAGACAACAACTGAGGTGGGCAGTTCTGATGCGACGAGGAAAGTGAATCCTCCAAGGAGACGGAAGGGACAAGCACTAGCTAGACTGTTTTCTATGATGAGAGAGGACGTAGAAATCGCTCTGAAAGTTGTGACTGGTATGATTACATTATTTGATAACGATATTGTTGTTTTGATTAATCCGGGTTTAATCTATTCGTTTATTTCATCAAGTAGAATTGTGCATGATAGAGAATTGAGCTCATTGGATACTCCTTTGATAGTTGGTACTCCAATTGGCTAATACATTATTATTAGTCAAGTCTGTAGAGATTGTGAAGTATGTACTGGTGGGGAACACTTAGTGGTGAACCTAATGTCATTAAAGATGGGGGGACTAGATATGATATTGGGCATGGATACGTTAGAAAAGTATAATGCCCATCTGGATTGCAAATAAAAGATAGTGGAGTTCGAGTTGGATGAAGGTAAAACGATAGTGTTTATGGGGGACAGGAAAGCAAGTCTAACTAAAATTATTTTGGCTCTGACAGTAGAGAGAATGATGAGGAAAGGATATGAACCATTTTTGGCTTATGTGATAGACACAAAGGTTGATGGAGGGAAGTTAGAAGATATTCCTACAGTCAAGGAATTCCCGGATGTCTTCCTTATCAGGATTACCACCACTTAGGTAAATTGAGTTTCCCATTGAGCTTCTTCCAAGCACTGCATCTATCTCAATTCCACCTGACCGAATGACTCTGGCGGAGTTAAAGAAGCTTAAAGAGTAGTTAGAAGATTTGTTGGATAAAGGGTAAATTAGGCTGAGCTCTTCACTTTGGGGAGCTCTGGTCCTTTTTGTAAATTTTGGCTAAGGAAAGTGGTGTTTCTTTAACTCCATTGCCTTGGAGACATTGACGAAGGAAGAGTTGTATGCCAAGTTCAATAAATGTGAATTTTGGCTAAGGAAAGTGGTGTTTCTTAGACATGTAGTTTCGAAAAAGGAGTGCAGGTGGATTTGAGGAAAATATAAGCGGTTGTGAAATGGGAAGCACCTAAGAATATAGCAGAAGTGAGGAGTTTCTTGGGTTTAGCTAGTTACTACAGAAGATTTATAGAGGGCTTCTCCATGATAGTAGCCCCACTTGCCAAATTGACAGGGAGGAATCAGAAGTTTGTATGGACAGAGGAATGCTAGAATGGTTTTGAGGAATTGAAGGATAGGCTCACAACTGCATCGATTTTGGCTTTGCCTTCTAGTAGTGAGGGGTATATAGTCTATAGTGATGCCTCAAGGAATGGATTAGGGTATGTGTTGATGCAAGGAGATAAGGTGATTGCTTATGCTTTTAGGCAATTAAAAACCTATGAGATGAATTATCCTACGCATGACTTAGAGTTAGCTGCCATAATCTTTGCATTGAAAATATGGAGACACTACTTACATGGAGTCACCACTAAGGTATTTAAAGACCATAAGAGTCTTAAGTATCTGATGAGCCAGAAAGAGCTGAATTTGAGACAGAGAAGGCGGTTGGAACTGTTGAATGATTATGACTTGATGATAGACTACCACCCAGGGAAAGCTAATGTAGTAGCAGATGCACTAAGTAGAAAATCAACTATGGCATATGTAGAGACAGTGTATCTTCCTTTGTTAAAGGAATTAGCCAGACTTAGGGTGACACTAAGATAAGCTAAATCTGGTTGTGTATTGGCAAATTTTAGAGAGAGGCCAGTGTTGAATGAGAAGATTAAAGAATTGCAGGAGCAAGATGAGTACTTAAGCAGGCTCAGAGAAGAGATTAAAAGAGGTAAACCTTATGAAATAGAGATAAGAGAAGATGGATTAATGGATTGATGGTGGTAGGTAACAGATTGTGTATTCTGGATATGTTAAAATTGAAGGATGAGATTCTTGATGAGGTATATAATGCTCCCTATGCAATGCACCCAGGAAGTACGAGAGTGTATAGAGATTTGAAAGAGCACTTTTAGTGGATAGGAATGAAGAAAGATGTTGTGGAGTATACTAAAAAATGCTTAGTGTGTTAGCAAGTGAAAGCAGATCACCAAGCACCTATCGGTAAGCTTAAACCTTTGTTGATTCTGAAATAGAAATGGGAGAAGATTATAATGGATTTCTTGATGGGATTTCTAAGAACCAGTAGGAAGCATGATGCAATATGGGCGATTATTGATGGGCTAACCAAGTCAGCACATTTCTTGCCAATTAAACAGACAGATTCTTTGAATGCTTTGGCTAAGAAATATAATGATGAGATTGAAGTGAATCACACGTTAATATATTGTTCAATAATGACGTATAGATGCACAAGAAGGGGGGTTGAATTGTGATAAACTTTTTCTTAAGCCCGTCTAAAAAACCTTCTTATATTAAAACTAAACTCGTTATAATCACTTGAACTACTGAAAACAAATGTATAACGTGTTTTTGAAAACTCGTGTAAGTTGCTAAAACTGAAATTCATAAACGAGAGAGAGAGAGAGTTGACACAACAATTTTTATACTGGTTCACCCCAAACCGTGGGTTACGTCTAGTCCTTAGAAGTCTTTCTGAGATTTCACTATATCTCAAACTTTTACAAGTATTGTTTTTCACTGAGGCTCTTCAGGTCTCTACAGGCAGTATTCTTTCACTCTTAGCCTCTTCAGGCTATCTGTACCACTTTCAAAATGAAAAGTGTTGTGAGCTTGTTACAAAAAAAATATCGCTCTACGATTTTGCATAGTAATATCTCTCTAGCTTTTATCAGATCAATTTTCGCTGCTCAGTCTTCGACTTCGAGTTCTTACTTATAGCCTCTGTCTCCAACTGCTTCTTGATAACTGCTTCTTGATAAATGCTTCTTAAATCTTTAAAGAAACGATTATTCAGTTGAGTTCTGTAACTAACTCAGACTGATACTTCTATCTTCTTTTCTACGTCTGTTTTTCTCGAATAGCTTCCGTCTGCTTTTCTACGTCTACTTTCTGCTTCGTCTGCTTTTTGTTCCGTCTGCTTTTTACTTGGCTAACTTCCGTCTGCCTTTTACTTCGCTAACTTCCGCCTGCTTTTCATTTGTCTGCTTTTTGTTCGTCATCAAAATTATTAATCGTAAGGTCATTTTGACTTAACAATCTCCCCCTTTTTGATGATAACAAATACCTTCAATAGAAACATGAAAAGCTTTACAACAAAAAAAAAAATACAACGTAAAAAAATTCTGATCTAATTTCTTTTATTTTCTTATTTGTCACTAATTCCCCCTGTTTTTAATCTTCTTTTCCTCGACGCTTCTTTCCCTATTTGTTATGAATAAAAAAAGATTATAAGCCACAATGCTTCACAATCTTATTCATCATTTTCTTCAGTTTCTTCGTATCTTTTACGAGCTTATTGACTTGCTGCTGTAAGTTGAGCGGTTCAGCTGCATTCAGTTGTCCTGTTTCTTTTGATTGTTCTTCAACAATGGCAACCATTGTAGAATAAGCGTCTTCAGTTGAAACAATGGTTTCAATAATTTGGAGGAGAGGCGGTGGAACAGGTAGGTCTGGTTCAGGAAGGTCAAG
>JANKOE010000002.1:49486438-49498865 GCA_026284465.1 Erythroxylum citrifolium | reverse complement strand
AGGACTGGAAGAGTACCCCGTTCGACGCGGGAGTATGTCTACTGTAGGCAAGTGAAGGATAGAGGTCGGGATCAGTTCGCGTCTGCATTAGCGTCTTATCGAATTGTTTTCCGCAATCATTGTACAACAATGCATTGTATTTATAATGAGCCCATTGTGCTTTTATTGTTTTTATACATTGACTGATTGTAGATTATTATTGGATGACTGTAATAACTGAAAATAGTTTATTGTGAACATGGGCTTAAGTTACTTACTGTTTTTGCCGTGCTACTGTATGTTTAAAAAAAAAGCGAGAAGCAGATGTTATACTGAATTATAACCGACTAATGTAGTACGCCACCCTCGCTGGGCACGGACTCGGATATCACCAATGATATCGGGTTCGGGCCACTCGGGAGTGGGGTGTTACATTATATGTGCTCTCTTTCACTTAATTTTATTTCAACATTCAAAGTCCCAATTGCTGGTGGATGTTAAAGTTATGAAAGGATGTTAGTGATGATTATATCAGTGGCTAGTGTGCTACTTGCCCTCTTTTTTAATAAATTTACTCACATATAAAGTTGTTATTGCACTTAAATCGAGGCCAAACCTTAATAACCTTTATAAAAGACTGAACAATGTGAAATTTGAGCGTAAATTTCTAGGTACTTAAATTTTAATTATTTTTCTCCAAATGTTGTAATATCTAGTTCAAATTGAAACTTTAAAATTTTAGTAGTTGTTCAGACAAAAGCCAACATTTTTATTTGAAAGCTGAAACTTTTATGTGTTTTATTCAACTATTCACTTAAAATTTTGAACAAATATAACTTAGAAATTTTGGCTTTTGTCTGGACAAATACAACTTCACAGTTAGGAGGTTTTTCTAGAAGCATCTACCCATAAAAGAATGCATCATAGCATATTGATAAGGCCCTCCAATTTCATCTTAAGGTTGTTTTCAGAAGTGAATACATATAAATTGGGTGCTGCTCGCTAAGGTTTTACTGTACATGGAAGATTCCAAGTATGACCTTATGCCTTTTTTATCAGCTAATGTTCTAAGTTCTAATTGCAGCATTAGAAAGTTGAATCTTGATACTAAATAAACATATATGAACTTTGATCTTGCAATATAATTCTCTGCAAAATTGTTGCGTATTTGGAAAGCATCCTTGAAAATCTGTTTATTCCTTTCATCCTATATCAGCAACACTAAATAGGAAAGAGCAATGTAATAGCACCACATAACTAACTAATATAAATGAAACATTATAGCAATTTGTTGTATGATATTTTCTTGTTCATTTAGTGGGAATATCATTCTACAAGGTTCATTAGAGAACTCATACTAAAAGAATATGTGAGACATGTTTTCTGATGCTTTCGTGTAGAGAACACATCTATTTGGTAACATCATATACTTGTTGAGTTTATCCAGCGAAGGGATTCTATCCTTGATTGCCTTCCATGAGGTAATAGAGGCTTCCATAAGGCTTCCTCATGAATTGCACAGAGTGACATAACCATATTAAGTCACCCCTTAAGTTTCACTTTCTCTTGAACTTTGCTTATGCTAATGTTTGTTTTATGAATATGCTTGGAATATATCTATCCAGCATTTAGTGATGGTGGTAATGGTTCTGAATCATGATCAGTTTCTTTTCTTCATTTTAACATCGAATATATTATCCGCACAAGTGGCACCATGTCAAGAGAAGCAATAGAAAGGTTGTTTTACATGTCAAAAAGATTGTTGAAATTTTAGGTACAAGCACTCACTGCAAAGGGTTTACTGACATAAGAATATCATAACTAAAATGGAAATAATCAGAATTTGCTATAAAGTACTGATGCAATAGTTAGAATTAGGTACACTAAAGCTTTGTCCATACAACTCTTAAAAGTTCTTTTCTAAAGCAATAAGCTTCCTTATATCATAACACTACTTTTCACATTTCATGTCCATGTCTTAAATACGGATTTCTCTTTTTCCTCAAACATGCATGCATTATGCCATCCACTGAATCAATGAAATTATAATTCACTTCAATTCTTTGGATGATATAGTTGGTTCATGTGCTTTAGTTGTTATAACTTTTCAGATTCAAACATGCATTTACCATTAGAAGCTGCACTCTGCTGTTTATTTTTTCTTGTTCTACTGGCCTTGTTGTTTTATTTTCTTTACTGTTATTTTTTTCCACAAAGGGAATTCTTTTTATGTATATGATGGCTGTGTTTTTCTCGCTGTGTTTCTTGGTTACAACTATGCTACAATATTATAAATTACAGTAAAATTCATGTAAACATGCAGGTGATTCACATGGGACCTAGTCTACCTAAGAAGAAGAATAAGGCTGCACCAAGCAGCTTAGTACCGACACAACTGTAGTCGCGGTACCGTCAACTTCTTAGAAGTGTAGCTAATGAGCCATCTGCTCGTACACGGCCACAAGATCACACACCTACACCTTGTCAGCCAACTCTAACACCAAGAGAAGTCACATTTATGCCTAGTATTCATCCTAGAGATAAGTATGAACAAATTTTAAATATGCGACGCAATATTAGTTCTCTGTCAACTTCTCAAGAGATGCCTCCAACTTCTAATTATTAGACACCAATAAATCACACTATTCTTCCCACTGTGGCCTCTTCTTCTGCAAGCACTGCAGGTATGAAATTTATTAAGTTTAATTATTTTGTTTATCTAACCAATTAAGAGTATGTTATATGCTAATTATAAATTATGCCTTTGCTATTTTAGACACGGATTGGCAAAGATCAATAAGGCGATAGGTAGGAGATTGGAGATATAGATCTCCCTTGCTGAAGGGCGACCAACCAACTCCGTACAGTCTGTCAAATTATCGAGTGAGATTGGTGTAGTATCCCAAACTTCCTTACCTATAAGAACAAAATGGAAAAAAAATTACTAATGAGGAGTTGGACATTGCATTTGATAGGTTAGACGTAAGTATTATAAAATTATCTAATTTGTACGCGTTTTCCATATGCCTAAAGCTTTGACCAATAATTTATAATTTTTTGCAGCAAAAGTTAGAAGTCAAGGGAATGAGGACGAACAACGAAGTGCATGCTACTGTGAAGAAGTTTCTTGCTTTAAGGTCTAAAGATCAAAGATATAATTTAAAAAAGCATTTTACCAAGCACGGAAAAGATGTTAGGCTACATAATGTCACAGTGGCAGAGTGGATAGATATATGTGAATATTGGGAGCAATCAGCTACAAAGGTTAGTTTATTTGATAAAAAATCTTAATTTCACAACTTTTTTGACAACTAATCATATTTTAGTACTTATGAATTGTGATTTATAGATGTTATAATAGATTTTGTTACATGTACGATTAGGAAAAAAGTCAAAAAAAGCCAAATTGGCTAGGAGTCAGGTCAAATGTCGACCAAACTTCGACTCCAAGGCCTTTATAGCGATACGACATGAGATTGTGAGTTATTATCTTTTTAATTATATTTTAATTTGATTGTCATTTCAAAAGTTATAATAAATATTACTAGTAATATATTTCTATACAACAGAGTGACAAAGATGGAGAAGAGTATGACCGGATGAAGCTATGGTATCACACTCATTATGATGAAAGTAAAGATCAATGGACAACTGCTAAATGCAAAGAAAAATGGGTGAGAGTACATAGTTCATTTACAAATATTTCTTAAATGAGAATGTGTATATAATTAATTCTTACTTTTTCAGGAATTAATGTATCATGAATTGACATATTCAATAGAACAAGGTCATCCGATGACAGTGGATGAAGTGTGCGATAAAATCTTAGGCATTAGATCAGATTACGTTGTTGGCATGGGAATTAGGCCTCAAGCATAATCGAAAACTTCAGTCAGAAAGAAACTTCAAGACGAATTAGAGGAGTCAAAGAGGGCTAATCAAGGGTTACAGTCTCAAGTCGATGAATTGACTAAATAATTTCAAGAAATGCAGGATCGATTAACTACCGAAATCGAACAACAAAAAAAGGTCTTGGAACTTTTATGTGCTACACGTAATGTTCGCTTAGATTAGATATGTACTCATATTGAAATATTAAACACTTATAACGTATTGTTTATATTAATTACTATATTATGACATGTTTGAGAATTGCAATTAAATAATAAATTGTCTGTACGTATTAAATTCTTGTTATACATTAATAATCATTAAAATTAATGATATACTCATAAAATTTAAGAATTATTTAATAAATAAATTTCATAAATAATATTGAATAGTTATTAAATAAATAATATTTAAAAAAATTTGTTATTTAAAAATTTGTTAATTATTAAATTAGTCAAAAAATTGAAACAAAATAAAAGAAAAATATTTATTACAATTGAAAATTATTAAATTAAATTTATTTTCGGATTAATGAAAAAATTATAATAATAATTAAAATTGAATAATTATTCAATTATTATTATTTTCGGATAAATGAAAACAAAGAAAATATTAATATTAATATTGAATAATTATTAAATATTAATTATTTTCGGATAAATGAAAAATAATTATAAAAATTGAAAATTTATTAAAATAAAATTATTTTCGGCAAAATCTACTCAGAAAAATAAATTAATTTGATGAAAATGTATGTATATATATATGTATAGAAAAAAGGAAAACACTACTCAACTACAAAACAGTTGTAATTTCAAAATTGAATGCAGTTGATGAAGAGTCAAGCCCAGCCGTTTGTGAGCAACACCGACAATGGCGCATTCCTCTACGTTTAAAGACAGGCTAGAGCAAATGGAACGTACCAGAAACCAACGCCTCTCTCTACTTCAGGTCTCTTATCTTCTGATCCTCCACCTACCTCATTCTTTCGAGTATGTTTTTGATCGAAGTCCTGACAGGCAGGCTGAGAAAGACTTGCAAGACACCAACTCACGTCTCTTAGCTTCCAAGCTTGCATGTCTTCAGTGCATGAAGCGACGGTGCTTGCTTCTTCAACAGAAAGTTGCGTATCAGAATCTCAGGATTTCTGCATTTAAATCTCTAATTGAGCGCTTTGATGCTAAATACCAGATCGATACGCAGGAATTGAGGTAAGTTAGTATCAGAATGCTAAATCAATTTAAAAACTGTTGCTGAGTTGGGATTGGATATGTAGGGTTTTGAAGGATGAAGTGGAAGAGCTGGAGAAGTTGGAGAAAGAGAGAGAAAGGTTGTATGAGATGAAAGGTCGCGAAATGAATGTGTTTAGGGAGAATGTAGAAAAGTTTGCAGTGGAATCTCGAATTCAAGTGAATGAGTTGAGGAATTATGCAGCCGAGGTAAGGAAATGATTACCGATTTGCCAGTGTTGTTTTTGACAGTTTGATGCAACTTTTGAAACCATCTGCTCTATTTGAGTTTAAGTTTGTTGCTTCTTCTTTCAGTTGACGTTGAACTTCAACAATGGATTTTCGAGATGAGAAAGTCGAAACTTGTAGGCTTGGTGGAGAATCTGTTAATTACCAAATGTAAACCTCCACCCATGAGTAAAAGCTTAGTAGCTTACAAGTGGAAACCGATAGACACTTCTGTGACAGGTAACCATGGCTAGTGTAAATGATAAAAACAGCCGCCCTTATGTCAAACCCCAAATGCCATCCCTTCATTCAGCCTAAACTTTTGTCAAACAGCTTGCCTGCATGAATTCTATTACTGACTTCTAAAACTTGGAAAATTTAAGCTTAACACAATTTGAGAAAGGAGTCATCAATTTGTACAGGAGCCCTGAGGCTGTTACAAACGGAAGCTTTAAGATAAGAACAAGATGGAATCTCCATCCTAACCCATAACATTGTCATTTTCCTTATCCAAATCTGCTGATCAGATTCCATTTTCAAATAAATGTCCGCCAACCAATCCAAGTTAATTTAAACAGCTCTGAATTGCTCCAGCCCTTGGCAAATTTGAAGTTGATGTCTAGAAGAATTTTCTTGCTCAAGTCTGTAGACATATTTAACGTTTATGCCCTTTCCTCGTATAGGAGGAGGAGGTCTTTAGAATATAATTATGGTGGTCAATTTCGACCACATTGAGCAGCCCTTTTATAAGTTTGAAAAGGAAGATCATAATTGAACATTTTAAGAGATCTAAGTGGGTGCTTCTGGTACTACGGCGTAACTCTAAACTAGATGAAATCAGAGTCAACGGTAATAAAACCATGGAAAACACAGGTAAATTAGATAAACGAACTAATATTCTTAGACTAAAACCAACCAACAATTAGTATCAAAGATAAACAACATTTTACTATATTACATTATGGATCTTTCTTTCAAACAACATTTCACTATATTACTTTATGAATTATTTCATCTCTTCCAAATAATAATTTGTTAATATTACATCTATTTATATTTCATTATATTATAAATTATTTTATTTCATTCCATTATATTAAAAATCTTACATCTAAACTCAAGGGGTGTGGTTGAGTGGTAGGGACTCATCCATCCTTAACCAAAAGTCAGGGGTTCGATCCTTGACTTTGGGTATGAAGCAGCCTTAAATCCTTGGGTCAGCTGTCCCACTCTGTGAGGTGCCTACAAACTAGCGAGGAGATTAGTCATTGGATTTACCGATGAATACCCTAGTCTAAGATTAAAAAAAAAAAATTCTTACATCTAACCAAACATAGAGTAGACTAACAAAAACAAGAGGATAAACACATTATGAGAACAAAATATTGTACACAATAGAATTATGAATTTAAAGTATACCCTCGCAATGATGTATTTATATTTCTTATCAAACTTGTCTCAACTCGGCTTCTACAAAATGGGGCCTTCGTTTGCTTGAGCTTCCTATTGCAATAACCAGTTAGCAAATCCACGAATAAGAGAACAATAAAACTGTGATTTGGTACAGCTTGAACAAGGACTGGATTATGAGAAAGAGAAGGAAACAACTTTGACTCAACTTTTTTATTAATTCTCCACTACTCAGTATATCTTATTAATTTTTCAAGGTCTCCTTGTCGCATGTTTATCCCCCTGTTACATATCTTATTTTCCCCAGATAGCGACGTTTGCTTGCAGACGAGATGTTGAAGTCTTTGAAAGCCACACGTGTCAAAATCTACGATGCCTACACCAAAATCCTCAATGCTCTTAAACACATCCAAGTTCAAGTGTCCGTCATGGTTCCAAAAACGAATTCTTCCCCGGCATCTCAAGAAGCCAACAATGTGGGAATGGAACCGTAGTCAAGTAGTGCTGTGGCGTTAGAGTTGTGCAAGTGAAACGTGGTAGTTTTATAAGTAGTTTGGTGCTTCTGCCCTTCCCGGGGCCTTTTGGGAGGCTTAATGGTATCAAAGCTACGAAGTTTTGGTCACGGTCGTTCCATGTTGCGAGTTCGAATCTTCGAATGATAAAGGGAAGACTCGTAATGCCAGCATCAAAATATACGCAAGTGGAGCGTGGTGGTAATATAAGGAGTTTGGTGTATCTTCCCTTCACAAGGCCTTTTGAGTGGAGACCAATGTGTTCAAACCTATGTTGTTCGTTTCTACATAAATGTCAAAATCCATTATCTCCTTGTCGCAATCAAGATCCTCACAGACCCATACATGTGATTCAATCTCGTAACAGCAATACGCAGAATTAAGAGTTTATTAAAATACCACTAATTTAACAAGATTGAAGTGGGAACACCCTCTACGATAAACGTGTTATAATCGCCCCTTCCCGCTATTGAATGACAGTTTCTGGTCAAACATTTCTGCTTCCATAATCAAACCAATGCTACAGCTCTTGAACCGAACAACGTTTTTGTTGTTCGTTGATGCATAACCCTACTTTTCATGGGCCTTAGACCCTAAGAACAAAAGCAATGAAAAGAAAACGGTACTGCAAATAATAGAGAAGGAAGACGTAAATGAAAATTGCTTGAACAAGGAAAAGGAAAACAAGGGACACAAGGAAAGGCCAATGAACGCCTTACATTTGAGATGTTCCTGAAATAATAATTTAAAGTCCTGAGTGAAAGATTGGAGTTTTTTATTTTTATTGTAAATTAGTCTACACATCTGCCAACGTCTATTATTTCGTTAGAAGTGATGAAGAACATGAATATAGCACTTGATCTACTTAAATCTTTACATACTTGTTTGTGCAGTACTACTATTTCTAATGAATATCTTAAGTAGGTTTTCTATGGTTTAGAAAGTGAAGGAAACACAATTAGCAATTGATTTATATTTTCAGTTTTAAATTACATGTGCACAATGTAGTTATAGCTAGCATTGACAAGTACGGTCAATCCTACTAGAACTACAAATACTAATAATAATCTCTTTTCTATTATATAACCGACGAATAAGGTGATAATTTAATATAAACCTAAACTAAACTAAAATTCAACATAACGATGAATCAAAACATTATGACTTAGAATCTTACGAATATACCTAAGTGCAAGTTGTCATAAGGTAGACGCATTGGATTTGCTTGTGTATAATCTAACTCCTCATTAATGTTGTGCCATAAATGAGGGGCATTCGTCGCATACAAAAAAATCTATCCAGAGAGTCATGTACTCCTATTATCCTACGAAGTCTTGATCGTAGAGCCCCATCATCGTGGAGAAGTTCGTGTAGCTCATCCTTGTCATATCTCTAAGCGTCCTAAATTGGATTGTACTTAGTGAATCCTAATGGTAGTGGGCCTTCTCCATAAAAAAAAAAAATAGAGCACACCTCAAGTGTAAGCACCCAATACGTGGGCTCCATGATCTCAAAGAATCGAGACCACACTACAACACTAATAAGCTCCCGAACCTGTTGGGCCAAGTCGATCTCCTCTAATGTCTCCCAGTCTATATATGTACCGGTCCCAAACTTCTTGTCCTTAAGCCACTAGAATTGCTCTTTATACGCCTATTATTAAAAAGTAGCATCATGTGTCGCTTTGATAGAAGTGTAGCATTCTCTTACGATGGTGTCGGTGAGCTCCACTCGGGTCTCTAGATGGCCCTTTCAATTCTCTATTTTTTCCTAAGTGCCTCCTTTGCTCTTCATTGTTGTAATGCTTCCATTCTTCTCGTTATTATACCTAAATGAAATAAAATGTGAGGAAATAACGAATATCAATACAAGAAAGCAACTTTCCCACACTTCTTTTGTACACTTACTATGTTATTAAATTAAAAAAAAACAACTAAAAATCAAATCAAATTAAAAAACAATATCAAACTAATGGAAAAATTAATAACATAATTAAAATGAAATTAATACAATTATGTAATTACTAACACAATTCCTAAAATTCAAAATTAAATCAAATAATTAAACAATTGATCCTATATTTAATACACAATCAAAACCTAAATCATGTAAAATACTAAATTGATATGAAATTAAACTAATAAACACTAACTAATTACTAGAAAACAATAAATTATACCTAATCTAACAAAACCATCACAATTCATAACCTAGTGAGCAAAATTAACAATCACAAATTAAAATTTCTTCCAATCCACATTCAATTCATCTAATTAACATAATAATTCATAGGAAAAATAATGAAATTCAACTTGGAATTGGAAAACAAGAAGAAAATTAGGTACCTGTACCTTAGAATGAAGCAAGTCCAAAAACCTAGCAAGTTTGGAATGAAAAATTCCTATGATTTGCAAAAATAACTAAAAATATGATTGTAATTCATGTAAAATGTAAGAAAAACTCATTTAGGTGTTGCAAAATCACTTTAAAAGGCTAGGCTAAGTAGTGGGAGGGAAGGCTCAACAAAAGAGTGTTGGAAGAGGGAGAAAAGTGGGAGAAAAAAAGGCAAAATAGTGTTTCTAAAGGAGTTATAGACTTACATAATCGGTTACATGATCATATAATTGGCCGTATAAGTCACTGTATATGTGTGATTCGACACAAGTGTCTGTGTGTTTGTGGACTTACATGGTCACATACACTGACATGGGCGTGGGACACATTTATATAACTCAATCCTTTAGAACATGTTAGCATACACGCCCATGTATATAAGTCACACATCCACAATTACTTACATGGCCACCCACAAGGATGTGCCATAACTGAAACCTCTTTCTAGTTAAAACCTAAGATTACATTACTCGATTTGTGAATTCACTACAAGGTTTGACCTAATATAGAAGATTTATGTCAACCGATCTCCAGGTTTGCATATAATTCCTTCCAATTATAGCAGATCTATTTATTTAAAATGATTTTTCAATCTTAATCATAAGAAATCAAACATTGAACTAATATTTTGGACATATGAATTCAAAAATAAAATGCATAATTGAATCACAATGAATCAATCAATAAAATTGCATTAAATAAAATATCAAATCATAATATTAATCCCAACTTAGGTTCATCATATCTAGGAACAAAAGAAACTTAGTTCCTAAACATATAAAATAGAAATATATCAAAAATTCAGAAGAATAATTAAAAAGAAGAGAATCCATAAGATATATATCCCAATATTTTCTCTAATGTAATCTGCTTGAAACTTTGATAGAAGATTTTTATTTATCGAATCTAAGGAAATCTTCGTGTTTTCATCATCTTAAGTTTATAATTGTGGCACTAGTTTTAAATTTTGTCTCTAACTCTACCTCTAATTGTCTCTCCCTTATCTCCCCTTCATAGATGCCTTTTAAATTATGAAATTAGGGTTTCTAGATTATACATGGTCAGTAATACAATCATGTGAGTAACCATGTATTTCAAAAAACCTTAAAATTGCGATTTTACATGTTTTTAGTCAGTTATATAGGCATGGACATGGTCTTTTTTGTGACTTACATAGGCATGTATATTCACTTAGGCAAAAACAATGTCTTCGAAACCCTACCCCTCGAAACCAAAACACAAACCTAAACATTCATCTTCCTTCTCCAACCAAAGAAGAACCTTCCCAAAACCCCCTTTCCACGAAATCTTTAGAGAAACCTAGATCCTTGAAGTCAGTGGTCGCTGACGTGGAGGAGGACTCATCGATCGCGAAGGAGTTGACATACTACCCACCGAAGTTCAAGGATGATCAAATCATAGTCATTCCACCATTAGAATTAGCGAAGAAAGGAGCTGCTCATTTTTGGCATGCTATGATTGGATTTTTCATAGGTAAACGACTTGCGTATCCAGTGGTTCAAAGAGCACTTGCTAAATCCTGGCTAGCTTTCGGATTGACTGAAACTTTAATTACTAGTGAAAATAATTTCTTGTTTAAATTCAACTCGGAGGATGGGATGAACTCAGTTCTGGAGAAGGGGCCTTGGCATATCCAAGGAAAACCCCTATTCCTACAGAGATGGAGCTTGAATGGGGGGGGGGGGGATTAGAAGAGGTTAGTGTAGCTCCGGTTTGGACTAAGTTTCATAACATTCCGTTGGAATATTGGAATACGGAGGGGCTGGGAAGAATAGCTAGATCAGTTGGTAACCCACTCCTAATGGATACACAAACAGCTAATATGTCTAGGATTGTATATGCTAGAATGTGTGTGGAGTTAGAATTAGTAAAGAGTTGGCCTTCATCTTTTCAATTAGCCACTTATAATGAAGAGGGAAAATAACCTTCAAGGAAATACGGATTGAGTATGAATAGAGGCCTAAGCATCATTTACATAAGAAAGAATTGACTCCTACTGGGTGACTATTTGAGACTGGATTACAACAAGAGTTGGAAAAGGGGAAGGACAAAGAAACAAAGTGAACAATTGAACAAAATGAGGGCAAAGGAACCTTACAGAATGATCAACCTCCTGAAATGGCAATTCAGAGTGACAAGGAAAGCAGCCCTTCTGGAAGTTTAATTGAACAAAGCAAGGATAAACAGAAGCTAGATGATCTAAAGGGAAACCTCGAGGATGCTGATCTCCTTACTGTGAGTCAAGCAGGTAACAACCTTTCCCCTTCTAAATTTGAATTGGTTCCTGTTATTAATGCCTAAAGTCTGAGTATTATGGATGGGTCAGAGGGGGATTTTACTGTTAGAAAGAGTGGGAAATCTAGGAGGAAACAAAAGTAATAGGTTTGTTGTAGAAGTAAATCACACGTTAGTATAGACTTAATGTTCGATATATAAAATGCACAAGAAGGGGGGGTTGAATTGTGTATTCTTTTTCGATGATCCCCTTTTCAAGAATTTCTTTGAAACTTGCTTTTTCTCAAAACTATTGAAAATCAGTATTGTAAAATATTGCAATTTATTTTCTAAATGCTTGTATAAAACAGTAAGATTAATAGTTAAGAGTTGAGAGAGAGTCGACACAGCAGATTTATACCAGTTCACCCCAAATCGTGGGCTACGTCCAGTCCTCATAATCCTTTCTGATATTTCACTATACTTTGCAAAGATACAAGTATTCTTTTCTCCGAGCCTCTTCAGGTCTCTTACAACAAGTATTCTTTT
>JANKOE010000002.1:49302080-49321629 GCA_026284465.1 Erythroxylum citrifolium | reverse complement strand
CATCACCTACATGAGATGTTTGGTGTGAGGACTAGGTCTGCAAGAGTGAAAGCTATCCAAACCTTTCATAATCTCAGGCAGAAACCTGGTGAATCGATGCGGGATTACATGATGAAGGCAATCTCTGCGGTCATTAAGGCTGAGATGCTTAGGGTGGAGATACATGTGGACACGTAGATGATTACGATCATCAATAACTTAAGTCTTCTTTTCAGCAGTTTAAGTTAGACTATGAACTCAACAGCAAGAATTACACCTTGAGAGAGTTGATGAATACCCTCCAGAGCACGGAGGAGATATTGAATATCAAGGCTCATGGGCCCGAAGCTAATGTAGCTTCTTCTTCTAAGCCCAAGGGTAAGGGCAAGCAAAAGAAAAAGGGTCCAATGAAAAAGAATGCCCAAACAGGGGTCAAGGAGAAACCTATGAAAAAGAAGGCCAAAGAGAACATCAAGGGAAAGTGTTTCCACTGTGATGAGATGGGCCACTGAAAAAGAAACTGTCCAGTCTACCTTGAATCCTTCAAAAGCAAACAAGGTATGGGTTTCCTAAGTTTGTTAGGAACTAGAAATGTGGCAGATTTATCTATTTATTGGATATTAGATTCAGGAGCTACTAACCATGTTTGCAATTCTTTGCAGGGGTTCCAGCAAAGGAGAAGACTACCTAAAGGCCAATTTCAAGTTAAGATAGTAAATGGTTCCTATGTTTCAGCAGAATCAGTGAGAGTAGTTATTTTGAACTTTCCTAGTGATCATGGGTACTCATTTTATATCCCGTTATTTCCAAATCTAGTTGACTAGTTGTGGAATTTGAACAAAGCCTTTGGGCTAATGTCCAAATAGTAGGTGTTCTATGTGCTATCCAAGAAAGCAAAGAGCAAGTGTAATGGGAGCATAATGCTTCAGGTTGAGGCATCGTACACCTATTTCACGATAGACCTTGATCTGCTAACGAACCATAACCGTTGAAGCCCATGTTAGCGTTGGCTAAATTTGGGCTGAAACAGTCTTTATCCTCTCAATTTTCTTCTTTTCCCAATTCGGCGTGTAGGAGGGAGCAGCACGTTGTTAGACCAGACAGATGACTTCCTTCAAATTTCATTTTTTGCGTGCAAGGCATGACTTGCAAGTGGTTTGCGACCAAACATACTTGAACGTAAATGGTGCGTTCCTGAACATTACTGGAAACTTGGGCTTGGATGATCTTTGACAACCTCACGCAATCCTATGTTACTCTCAACTAAGCCTAAGCCATCCATTATTGAAGAGGTAAACATGATTATGGTCAACTACCTACCTACCTAAAACATTTGCATTCTCTCTTCTGGATAGAAGGAATTTCAGAGGACATAATGGGCACTGTTGTTTAATTAATGGGATACCACAGTTAGTTTTAGTGAACTAAAATGTGCGTAGCCCTACATTTTTTAAAATATATATAGTTTATATTAATTTACAATCATATGAGATTATTGTACAAGAGTTATACATAGATGTATTACTCTCATCGAGAACATAACGATAATTCATGTACAATCTAACAAAGGATATGGGCAAGGGACATTGTATTGGTTATCTACCATCTTTCGGCCGCCAGTCCCTTCAAAGCAATCTATCTTAATATGGATTTTAGACTTTGAAAAGGGAATAAAATAATATCTACTTCAAAAGATTGGTTAGCTTGTCGCCCAAGACAAGTAGTTAGTGGGATTAATTTTTGTCCATCGCGTGAAAAAATTGTTTTCTTCCTCTTTCCCCACCTGGGTCAACACAAAAACAGCAACATACAACCTAATCTTTCCTTTTCTTTTCCTTTTCCTCCTTACTTTCTAATCAGTAGGTCCTTGGCAAGTTTTTATAGTCAGACGTGGATTGATAAAGAAAAGAACCAGCATCAGTTTAACCATCATGGTAAGAATACTAAGCCTTGATTGAAGGATAAGGAGAACCATAGCTTAAAAACAAAAATGAAAAACAATGAAGTGACAACCATCAAACTCAGTTGCTTCAAATTAAAGATACGTGGCACGCAGAGCTGATTAGCATTAGAGAGACTTGGATCGACGATATTTCTAATCAGTCAACTCAATTAGTCACAAGGAATACAGTATGATCCAAATTGACATGACATGGACTTGAAAAGTGTGACCAAACCGCCCAGTGAAAAGTTGGCGTCATGTAAGAACAGAACAGTTGCAATTTGTAGGCTTTCTATGCACAAGGACGTCTGCTGCAACTTGCTTGTTCCAGAGACCTCGCGTCCAATTACAAGTTATCATTCAATTACCAAATTCATCATTTTTCCCCTGAGAAATTAGGCAAAAGAGATTAGACCACACGCACAGCTGCCTACTTCCCCTCTTATGTTTGTTTACTAGAACAGAACTATAATTCAACATACCTTTGGCAAATTTCATTGTCGATTATAACAGTCGCAAGAGAACCTGCGTTGCCTTTTCTTTTCTAAATTAATTTATTAGTTAAAATTTGAAATGGGAGGGGAGCAACTAGGAAAAAAGATCACGTAATATATAAAGGCACATCGGACTGCAAAACAAATTCGTATCTTACTCCTACTTAGGGACGGATTCAAGGGGGCTGGCAGGGGCTATAGCCCTCCAAGATTAAAAATTTTTCATATATATATTGGTGCCAGTCCTCCTAGACTAAAAATTTTTCAGAATATATACATATATATAAGCGCCGGCTCCCTCCAAAACTAAAATATTAGATTCGTTGCTGCTCCTACCGGTTAATTTTAAAATGCTAATTTGAGAACACAAGGGGAGTTTAATGCATGCTCGCCAGTTTTCCTTAAATATCCATTAACTGAGATCAAACTTGCACAACCATCCTCAAGACTTGTTTGCCTATTTCTTGATTGGCGGTACTATTTCATACAGAAACGCTCAAAAAAAAAAAATACTTCAGCATCTTGGAAGCATAAAAACAAAAAAAACAAGAATTGCAGTAGGACCTACAATGACTATGTTTTATCTTATCACTACTGGCCTACCCTTTGATCATAGGTTTACTTTATATAAAAAAACATTAAGAAGAGTTCAAAAGGTCTGATTCATGTATCAGGACACAAGTTTTTTTCTAATTCTCTCTTAGCAGAGAAAGAAAGGAAAAGAAACAGATGGTGGAAGTTTATACATATCAGAGAGAAATTTTGTGCATCTTAATAGGAAACGGTAGACAGATAAGAGGAAGAGTAGTTTTACACTTAAAAGTGATAGCGTGCAAATCTCGTGACTAACATGCGTGATTCAGTGGGACACAATTTGCATTAAAAGAACCAATTAAAGGGAGACTTGTGGCGTTGTAGTCTAATAGTATTAATCCACCAAATCAAAGAAGAAGGCAAAACAAATGACCACTCGCGAACAAATGAAAAGATGCCCTTCTTAATTGGGTGTTCCATTATCCAACCACGCCTCGCATTCTCCCCATATTCTGTGCACACCATGTGCTACCAAACACAATCCCATCTCACATTATTTTCTCTCTATGATAAACACGAAAGCACGACATCTTTGATGAGGATTGAGGAGCCTACTTTTGTCTTGTCAACTTTTGACTATTTAGTCTAATTACCAATAGTTTCTTTTCGACTTCTCCTACCAAAGGACATTTGTACCTAATTATACATGGATTCATGAATTATGATTTGTAGAAGACTTTTGAACTCTCTTGGGTGTACGAGTGCATGCACTGGGGATAATGTGAAAACCAAAATAACCTTAGTATGATTGAAGGGAGAGCGGAAAGATAAAGCGTTTTAGTTAGTGTGGAAGGGATAAATAAAAAGAAGGCATCATTGCTTTTTGCAGCAATTAGAAACCCAACTTAAGGTGCTAACTAAAGCTAGGTAGGTATATTGGCAGTTGGTAGTTTGTTTCTGACTCCTCAGGTCAGTTATGGAATCTCTAATTATTATATGAATACAGTTGGGTCATCACTTCTTATAATTTGTAAATATTTATTGATGAAAGGAAGAGGCGGATCGAGGACCACATGCTTTGCATCCCATTTCCCTTACATTATTCACTGCTGTGTTGGGAGCTTTTGAGATAAAGAACGAATTTATATAGCTAGGTTGGGAGAAGACAAGGTAAATTATCAATAGCCGACATACCAAAATTTGGATCTCCTTGATCCTACCTATCTAAAATTATATGCCAGGTTTATATATATAATTCTGGATGTGGTTGTTATTTCGTTCTTAATATAGCCTCAATTTCTTGGTTCAAGTTGATTATGAATCTTCAATTATTAGGACACCAATTAGACACATGCAAAGTGCCTTAGCTTACAGGCTTATTATGAAATTTCACTTGAGTCAAATAACCTCATCTCTAACCAGACATAGCTCACTTTTAAGGTCTTTTCTTACTCACGGGAAGGCTTGAATGACTAACTGACTATGTTTTTGTCATTCTATTTTCTATAATTTGTTGGGAATTTAGAACTCCCAAACTCACACACAAGGATATTTAATAGACAAAAATATCAGAAAATATTAACACAAGAGAATTTACGTGGAAACTCCCAAACCGGAGAAAAACCACGGGCACCGAGAAAAAAATTTACTATGTGAAAAATTCTTATAATCACACAATTTTTCTTCTCACCCAATCTCCTGATACACCAACGCATTCACAAAGAAATACCCAAAACAAACTCTCTAACTCCCACCTCAAAAGAGGAATTTAACTAGAGTCAAATATGTCATACAAATCTTTGACTTTGTATTGGCGCATTAAACAAGGAGGTAGCAACTTCCTTATATAGGTAAGAGCTTGCTTCAATTGTTGTCCCCAACCAATATGGGACAACAAAGGAGTCAAACTCAACAATCTCCACCTTGACGTCTTTGGTTGATCCCATAACCACACTCCATCTCAATGAAGATCTCCTAAAAATAACATAACTCTCAATGTAGAGAATTATCATGCTTCATAGCATCAAGTTCCACCATAAAAGCATACACACTCAGAATAAACCAATTCCAAGCCTTTTATTTCGGCACATGTCGAAAATAACCCTGTTGAAAAATTATAGTGCAACTCCTATGTTTGACTTTCCTGAAAATTTATCAGCCATCGACATAAATTCCACCACACACCTTGCATTAATGCCAAACCAATGCCCGTGTGCAAACTTGTGGACTCACTAACAGTAATATATCCTCTATTATGGCAACTTTGGGATTAGCGACATGCCATAAGAATGTATATGCCCCCCTTTTAAAGAACAAGATCATCATCCATGGAGACAATGTTCGCGACATTGTCAGTCTCTCCATTAAATGACCCAGAGCCTCTTGCCAAACCCGCTCCATCTCTCGGATAATTTTTCGAAGCCTTATCTCCTGGTATTTTTCCTGTGCTCTTCTGCCTTAATGAATTTTACCGTAGAAATGAATAGTACACTAGGAAAGTTTTCAGGAAAGAGAGATGGGTCACAACGGACACACTTAAATACTAAGCATTTCCTTAGCCAAAACTTTCCTAGACATGTACTACCACACCAAAACTCCACCGCACCAAATGACCCTTTTTCAAGAAAATCTTTTTTGATGTGGAAGCAGGGACGGAGCCAGACTTAATTCTAAGGGGGGGCCGGAGAAGGAGGATTGTGCATGCAGAGTTGAAGAGAAGAGAAGATAGGGATTTTTTTTAAAGGGGGCCCACTTATATTTGTAATTTTAAAATTTTCAATTATATAAGTAATTTTTTAAAAAAAATTTTTGAAAGGGGGGGCCATGGCCCCCTCCCCATGAACATAGCTCCGTCCCTGTGTGGAAGATCAGTCAAAACTGCGACCACATAGCATACTTAGAATTAAAAAAAAACACACACCTTGGCTCTGATACCACTCGTTAGGAATTTAGAACTTTCAAACCCACACCCAAGGATATTTAATAGACAAAAATATCATAAAATAATAACACAAGACAATTTATGTGGAAACTCCCAAACCGGAGAAAAATTACGAGCACCGAGAAGAAAATCCACTATGTAAAAATTCTTACAATCACACAATTTTTCCTCTCACTCAATCCCTTGATACACCAACACACTCATAAATAAATACCCAAAACAAATTCTCCAACTTCCACCTCAAAAGAGGAATTTAACTAGAGTTAAATTTGTCATACAAATCTTTAACTTTGTATTGGTGCATTAAACAAAAATGTAACAACTTCCTTATATTGATAAAAGCTTGCCTCAATTATTGTCCCCAACTAATATGGGACAACAAAAGAGCCAAACTTAACGGTACCGATGTTGTAATTGTTGCAATCGTAATCCTATGGTTTTATGAAAAATAATTTAATGAAGTCTAGCTACCTAGGGGGAAAAAAGCAAAGTCTTCTCGATCCGTAGGGAACAATATCTACCAAAAAGGTTGACACTTCTTAGTGCCTCAGTAAAGCTAATGCTAGAGTGACTAGGTATACTGTTCTCTATGTCTCTCTATCCCTACCTATAATGTAGGTAGATATCGGGAATATGCTTGGAGATGATTTGATCTAGGGCTGTAACGGATCATCACATGTGCGGAGCATGGAAAGATCTTTATTTCGCATTTGCCACACATAAGGACATGCCCTATCTGCATTTCATCTACACCGATTAACAAATTAGTTTATTTAAACAGTTGCAAAAATAGAAATGAAGCTTCCCTTCCCTTTTCCCCTTTCACTGTATACGTTCTAATTAGAGAAACTGTATTCATTTTAAAAGGAGTTCACGGACAATAACACCTAGTGTATTTGCTTTTGTTGTTTCAATATATGGAGGAGTCACTGAACCATACATAGATACAAAACCAGATGTGGTTCTCATCTTCTGAAAATGCCACTTTTACAAGTTTCTGACGTTGATGAGAGAATTACTACTATATAAACCTCTTCATTTCTCTCATGCATGATATACTGCTTGCTATTCATCCAATACCAGAGATAATTTTACTCGAGGATAAGCTAATAACTTGGTAGTCTGACAATGGTCGCTAGCTAAATACCTAATTTATTTGGAATTGTCAATGATCATTGACTAATAATTCCCACCTTACCCATGATATGGAGAGTTGAACGTAATCATCGTATCCTACTACTACCAAACAACTGATTTTTGCAACCTCGCAGACCATGGAGCCTGGCTGCCCAACCTTTTGACTTGTTATGGGAGTTATTTGGCCACTAAAAGATCTTATTGTCAAACTTATTTCTTATTTTATTAATTATATTATTGAAATGGCATTCTCTTCATCTTGTTTGAGGGAGTTTGGGGTTAACAAAACTTCTGCCATAGTCAACTCCCACTTCTGGACGTAAAACTTATATCCTAAATTTTAGGAGGAGTTTCAGCAAAGGGAAATGCTGTAATTATGAGTTCTAGACCCTCGAAACTACACTGCAATACCCGAGCCATACTAGCTATATCCCAAGATAAATGTTAGCTTCATCAGTTAGCCCACTAGTCTATCTTAAAACGTTATACTAATGATTGCGCCGAATTAGGTCCACTGTGAAATTTAAATCTAAAGCGAATATTCTCTTTGCCATATCGTGCAATTCATGTGCCATCCAATTATACCGACAATGTACATTATCATTTTAGTTTTAATCTATTGATTAATTAAATGTTTGATCATGTTCAAACCAAATTAAATTACTCCAATATATACACTAATTTAGCGTCCCCGGAATCCCCAAAGAAGCTATTCAAATTTTCCGATTATGATCCGGCCCAGGAATAGGAAATAGTTGCTGGTTTATAATTGGTGACAAAATGTTGAATGCATTACTGAATCTTTGAGTGCTAATCATGTAACCCTTCTGGTCCGGTACTTAATCACATCCATCGGTAAGCAGTATCACAAACGTAATAGGTTATACATCCGTTAAATGATATATACTGTAAGGATATGGAATGGTATGGTAGTTTTTCATCCTTTATTTGACAGTTAAATAATGTTCAAATCAAAATGCAGGTGTTTTTAACTAATACAAAGTTTTTTTTTTTATAATTACTTTATGAAAAACCCTCGAGTTGTATATAACTATGATCCACTTTAAGTTTTTAGCACATTTTACCCCTTATCATGAGGCCTCTTGTTGGATTTCTGAAGTTGTCAGCCAATGTTATGAGCTGTGACCAATGAAGTGTCACTTTTCAACAAATTTCCATCTTCTGCAAGTTGTTCAAAGCTGGATATATATGAATGCCACTCGAAAACAATCTGTTTCACTGTGCCTAACAGATGGTGAGAGATACCCACTAGTCCTTAGGATTTGTCCTAAACCGCTCATTATCTGTATGTCTCTTTGGAATGACATGGCTAGCTGGACAACTTCGAGCAAGTTGCATAGCAGGACATCATAGTACTTGAAGCTCAACAGTGCAGGAGTTGTCTATTCCTAAGATGTATTATGAAGGTCGGGAGACTATGTGGTGCATATGATAGATGCTTTAACTTGTATAATATGTATGGTCGCAGAATTAGATAGCTAGCTATCTACTTGTTGGTGTTGTATTTAATACAAAGAATTCTGGTTATAAGTTTTTCCCTTTTTAGATACATATATAAACCAAGAAGGAAGAAGTTTAATCTTTCTTGAGGAGTAATGGCGCTAGCAAAGAAAGCTGCAATTAACCTCTTCTACCAAATAATTGATATATGCGTGTGTGTCGGTATGGAATGTTACAATCTGATGCAATTTTTTCATAAATTGAAAAGATGCAAGCAAGTGAAACATAAATATTAAAGTAATTTTAAAGTTTTTCATGAATTAATGAAATATAGGGGTTATTAAAGCTTTGAACGGCTCTTTTCCACCAGATTAATATATTAGACTACTAGTACATCTATAATAATGTCTTGATTTTATTGGTTAAGATCGACGTAGTACATGCATAATTAGTTGTACTTCTTAGTTTAATACAAAAATATCTTAATGTAATGTGACAAGATGCTCAATCAACTTTATTTCATTTACTCAAATGTCACATGAACTCAACCCAAATCAGAGACTTCTACATAGAAACAAACATCAAAGAAAAGAATCAGAATTTTATTTTTATTATATATATATATATATATTGTAAGGACTAAGGAGCAGGATATGAATTAATACAGTAGCAAACAACAATCGGAATGAGAAATTTTCAAAATGAAGGTAATGCACGCGACTAATATGAAAGAAGTTAGCACAAAAAAATACTCCCTCTGATTCATAATAAGTGTCGTTTTAAAAAAACGCACGATTATTAAGAAAACTAATAAAATTATAGATATACCCTTATTAATACTACCATAAAGTTACCTCATAACTCTCGTTTTGTGATATGTGTAATTAAGATGAGAGAGAAATTAAAGGTTAATTTTGGAAGTAAAATTATAAACACGCATAGAAAGTCAAGAATAACACTTATTTTGAATAATTAAAATATATCTAAAATAACACTTATTATGAATCGGAGGGAGTATTAAGAACAGTAACACTCGTTAACAATGTGGTCGTTTGTTGCTGTGAATATACGCATATATATGTGTATAATTGCTTTATGAGATGGCCTATTTATGTTCTTTGCATACCAGCAATAAAAAGTGGTGTCCATTACTGTTGAACTGCGTGGCCGACTGATAACCGTAATCCACTTCTGCTTTCAGACAAATATGCGTTATTTTTTTTATATGGTTTAAATCATTCATCATTTGGATTCCTCGTTTCCCTTTTTTGTGGTCTACGGTCTACCAGACATAAATGAATGGATAAATATTTTTCTACAACCGTATATACTCTTGCAGTCGATGTTGCATCAAATCATACCCGTGCATGTGCAGCCCGATACGTTCCTAAGCCAATTGATTTGTTTCCCACATGGTACAGAGACGCCGCAGGAAATCTGGGGCTCTGTGTGTCTGTCTGCTCCTTTGATATATATGGTCCCCCATTTTTTTTCATGCTAACTGTCTACTCAACTCCAGCATATGTAGCGAGGTGTGGGTATGAAAACATGTCCCTTGATTCTTAAGTTCGTGTCACTAAAGCATCTTATGATGCCATTCGACTGTTTACCTATTACGTAATATGTTAACCTAGCTAGGGAAAACAATCCCGAGTAATTATTTAAGGATAATTAGCAAGTAACTGTCCTGATTTCTTTTATATATATATATATATTTTAAGGTAACTAAGTTGGAAAGGAGATTTATGTTGTCCGTTGTAAATTCCTAAAGAAGTACAATAGCTAAAGAAGATGTGCACTAGTTCCGAAAGTTGGGTGTCCACAATTACATTGTCACCGAAACCACACTAGGTTTGAAGTGTTATATTACGCGGACAATGGCTTTCAACAAAAAGAGCATCTTTGCCTAACCATTTTATATCTATGTGTGGGCTGGGGAATTAAAAAATTTTAAAGATAAAATTGGCACTTGCCATTGTTTTGGAGTCATCCGTGACATTAGACATACATTGTTCCATGTACTAATCTAATCATTAGAATATTAAACGTGAGAGGAGAGTGAGAGTTTTGATTGGTTGTATCAACTCTCTCTTATCATTATAACTCAGATAGATAGAGAGGGAGAGGTAGTTAGCTTTACTTTATTTTATTTTTGGTTTAAGAGAAATAAAATCTCCGAGTAAGAGATTTGCTTTCAAGAAATGACAATATGAACAGATGTGCTAACGCTGTTTAAAATTAGGGCACCTAACTTTCACCTGCCTCCCAATCGAGGAGTATATGAGATATTTACAAAAAAGAGCATATAAAATAACAGACTTTCAAGAGGCTGTTTTAGAAAGATCTAACTCACCCTAAAAGTTAGTTCAAGAGAGGGAGGTTTGCATACTATTATAAATTCTTGAATGCTTTTATAGTTGTCCGATGTGAGATTCTTGACATACCCCCCAGTTCAGAGTAGGACTGGACATCTGATGGACATATTGGACAAAGGGACATAATCGGACATCGTCCCAAACCATCGAGACAAACTGTCTCTGATACCTAGTTAGAAAGTGCCTAACTAACCCCCAAAAGCTAGCTCAAGAGAGGGAGATTTGCACACTATTATAAATTCTTGAATGCCTTTATAGTTGTCTGATGTGGGATTCTTGACAACTACAGTCCAAAGAATAAATCGCGATTTGAAGGAAAGAACATTGATATAGACTAAAAGGAAATTAAATTTAAGGACAAATTAATGCTAGTAAAGTTTGGCTAGGCTAGACTAGGCTAGGCTATGGTAATATTGATCACAGTAACAAAACATTAAATAAGTGGCCAAAACAACACATCCCCACTCTAAACTTCAGCTACACTGAGGGTGGCTAGCAGAGGAAACTTGAAGAATCTAGATTTGATTAGCACATCACTTTTCATTCTTTTTTATCCAATGGCCCTACTCCCTCTCCTTAAAAAGGCTGTGTTGTGTCCATGCCAGGACCGCAACCCTGCACTATAAGGGAACAGATCACTAAATTCCAAAGACAGGTGTGTACTATCAGCAATCCTCTTGTTAAGGGAATCGATGAAGTGATTGGATCTCTGGTCCTAAAGCCTACAAATGTGTAATTGAATGCTATTTTTCGCCTAGATGGAAACAAAGGAGGGACCTCCAAACCAGATGCCGTATCGTTACATGACACCAAGAAATGATGGGGGAATATCTGTTAGCGTTATCAATAACATCATGAATTTTGGATGTAACATGAATATTTCATTACATCATATTTCATCCAAATTAACATGCATGCTAAAGGAATTAAAAGCAATTTAATCCACCCCATTGGCAATCGCATCTTAAATTTACATGCAAATAATGATGAACAGGAGTTACGTTCATTTAAAGTGGGAGTCGTAAGTTTAGATGTTGCATGAAATGGATAAGCTCATTACCAAAAGCAATAAAAAATCTACTAAATCAATTTGTTGGTAAAAAGATAATACACGCTATATGTTAAAAGTGTTTGATCAACCAAGAAGGTTATAGTGTTAGAGATGTGAATAAGGGGCCAATGTTATGAACGGTGAAGAAGGGGAATAGAAAATAAAGCAGACGGGGTCCAGGGTTAGGAAAATGGTGAGATGTGTTGATAGAGAAGACGCCACTCCTCATAGTCCCATGTCAATAAGGTTAGCTTTCGCACATATGTTGTGAGCGTGTCCGTGTCATCAGAGAGATAGAGCGTGTGGGCCATTTTGATGTGAGCAAAATTTCGTCGAAAACGGCCACGTGGGTTTGTTCTCAGGACCAAAAGGAATTGAGGAGGAAAGATGCAAGAACGCGGAGTTAGTTAAAAATGCCTTTTCGATCATGGTGGATCGTTCACTTACATTGGGATTTTTCTTTTCCTTTTAGTTTTCGGGGCGGAGGGGTGGGGTGGGGAGAGTTATTGTTTGGCAGTTACTTTTATATGCTTATAAGTGTGTCTCTCACTCCTATTGGTCCCTAGCTTAGCTCATTTTCGGTCTCCTCCGAAAACCAAGTCGTGAACAATTCCAAGGTTGTGGTCTTGGACGATTGTCCCACGCATAACATCAAATACCTATTCTATTGATGAATTCCAATTTCCAACCAAAGGTTTTCCTAGTGTATTTTATGAAGCTTCTTGATTGTAGTATTTCGTAAAATGTCAACCTCCAAGTGTCTTTTGGCGAATCCACCACGTGGTCTTCCCTTAGTTGTTTGAGGTGGATCTCCATTCATTACAACCATACCCCTCTTCCCATTTCTATTTATACCATCTTCATTTCTCTCCCTTTCTCTTCAAACTTCATCTTCTACTCTCTCTCTCTTTCCCCTCTCACAAGACCACTAAATCGTCACCAAAATCCTTTTCTTTGAGAGAACCCCACAGCCATGTCTGCTTCTACTAGAGTTCCCAACTCAAGTTGTTGGGCCATAACCCAAATTCCTCACCATCTCCCTTCCTCCTCCTCCTCCTTTTCGCCACTCGAAGTGGGCTCTTTCAGTTTGATGAAGAACAAGCCCAACAGTAAAAACACTACTAGCATTCACTGCGCTCTTCACACTCCCTCTGTCCTCCATTTCCCCAAACAGCCCTACCCAACCCCAGTAATTACCAGAGAAGACAATTCGGCAGTAACTGTGAAAACCAGAAACCTCCGACATCAACAGCAGCAGCAACAGCAGTGGAATCTCTTTCAAAGAGCAGCAGCAGTGGCTTTAGATATTGCAGAAGGCGTGTTGGTCTCACGCGAGCGTCAACACCCTCTTCCCAAAACAGCTGACCCTCGTGTCCAAATAGCCGGAAACTTTGCTCCAGTGCCGGAACATCCCGTCCGACATGCACTTCCAGTCATCGGAACGATTCCTGAATGTATAAATGGGGTTTATATCCGAAACGGAGCGAACCCACTTTTAGAGCCTGTCGCTGGGCATCACTTCTTTGACGGTGATGGGATGGTCCACGCCGTCACGATCGAAAACGGTAACGCTAGCTACGCCTGCCGTTTCACCCAAACCGAAAGACTGAAGCAAGAGAAAGTGTTGGGCAAACCAGTGTTTCCTAAAGCAATTGGCGAGCTCCATGGTCACTCTGGTATAGCAAGATTACTCCTTTTCTATGCCAGAGGATTGTCTGGCCTTCTTGATCACACACAAGGCACTGGAGTGGCAAACGCCGGCTTAGTTTACTTCAATGACAGACTTCTCGCTATGTCGGAAGACGACCTTCCTTATCAAGTACGCATCACTCCAAGTGGTGATCTCGAAACAGTTGGTAGATACAATTTCAGTGGTCAACTCAAACACACAATGATTGCTCACCCCAAGATTGATCCCGTTTCTAAAGAGCTCTTCGCTCTTAGCTACGATGTTGTCCAAAAACCGTACCTTAAGTACTTTCGATTCCGTCCCGACGGAGAAAAATTGCCGGATGTCGATATTCAGCTTCCAGTGCCAACCATGATGCATGATTTCGCTATCACTGAAAATTTTGTGGTCATCCCAGATCAACAAGTGGTGTTTAAACTTCAAGAAATGATAAGAGGAGGATCTCCTGTTATTTACGACAAGAATAAGAAGTCTCGGTTTGGAATTCTTGCAAAGAATGCTGGCGATGCCAATGATATTATCTGGATTGAATCACCGGAAACTTTCTGTTTCCACTTATGGAATGCATGGGAAGAACCGGAATCCGACGAGGTCGTCGTAATTGGATCTTGCATGACTCCTCCGGATTCAATTTTCAACGAATGTGAAGAGAGTTTAAAGAGTGTGTTATCAGAAATTAGACTCAATTTAAAGACAGGCAAGTCCACGCGCCGCCCCATAATCGAAGAATCAGGACAAATGAACTTAGAGGCCGGAATGGTGAACCGGAACCGACTGGGAAGAAAGACTCAATATGCTTATTTAGCCATTGCTGAGCCATGGCCTAAAGTATCAGGCTTTGCTAAGGTCGATCTTTCCACCGGAGAAGTGAAGAAGTATACATATGGTGAGAAAAGATATGGTGGTGAGCCGTTCTTCTTGCCAAAGGGTCCTAATTGTGAAGCTGAAGATGATGGCTACATTCTTACTTTTGTTCACGATGAAAAGACATGGAAATCAGAGCTTCATATAGTGAACGCCATGAATTTACAGTTAGAGGCTTCGGTGAAGTTGCCTTCAAGGGTGCCGTACGGTTTTCATGGCACTTTTATAGACTCAAAGGACTTGGAGAATCAGGTTTAGTTTAAAGAGATAGGGTGGCTTTTAAATGGAGTTACTAGTAAGTTGTCGTGAGTGTGAAAATTTACTTGTTCAGAAGATTTTACCTGAGGGATTGCTTTGGATGACAGTCCCCGGAATCTCCTGGACATTTTAAACCCTAACAACCCCTTTGGTTTTCTGTTAGGTTTTTTTAGACCTTGAAATCAGGTTTTGGGAAACCAGCTTGCAGCTATTGGACAGTAAGTAGGGTGTAGCTCAGCTGGTTTTCTGTTTTTTTTTTTATTATAAATATATAATTATTTGCTTGTGTTATATTTTCATTTCTAGGTAATGAAAATTTACAGTTTTTTTTTAATTTACGTTGGAAGGCTTTCGGGACTCTAATCAATTTGGATTTGAAGCTTAAATAAGGTTCTGATTAAATGGACAATCAAAATATTAACACCCGTTGGTCGAAATGGTCAATTCTTAATCAGAAGTCTTGTTCAATCACTTTCACTATGCCACTTGAAACTTCTTTTGTGATTGGACACACATTGTCGTAGGAGAGGTAGATACTTGGCACAACTTTGTTCTAAGTTTCAAGGTGCTCTTCTTTTTCGTTTCATCCGATTTTGGTTCCATCCACTAAAGCAAACCTAACTATATATGTGTATATATACCTTAAAAATCCATGTACAGAAAACAAAATTTGGAGGAGATGTGATGGGAAAATGTTGGTAGATCAATGCATGGTAATGGCATGGTATATAGTCAGAGAAGAGGAATGAAATGAGAGTGAGAATGAATTATAAATATTATATATGTATTCCGTGTCATTGGTGCATTCCGTCATTGATGACATATATGTTTTAAAAAAAAAACACCATCATTCATGGTTATTCAATTGGATGTAGATAGTTGAACGTCCGTTGTTGATGATTGCTATTCGAACTTGCTTAAATTATGTTAACGCTGGCTCATGTGGAATGGAAATGAATCCGGTTCGGTTCAATAAGAGTTGTGAGAATGAAAAACATTACCTTTTTCTTTCCAAAAAAAAGAGAAAAAGAAAAAGGCCCAAAACCCGAAATACCCACCAAACGGTTAGGGTGGGTTTTCAACCAATTTTAAATGTTGTCAAAGCCGTCGAATGCGCTCTGTCGGTTATGTAAAATGCCTTGGATTTGAAGAACCGTTTGCATCACTTGCCTGGGACCTTCTTACGTCACTAACACTCATTCCACGTAGTAACAAATAATTACAATCAGGACAACCCTTTTTTACCAGTTAGCTTATTCAAATTTATATTCATATCTAAAATATTAAGATAAATACCAATGATTAATTTTAATACTTTTATATAATAAATAATAGTGGCCTGTACTATTTTTTTAATACACTGCTTAAAATGCATATTTATCATATTAAATAATAAATAATAGTGCCTTTTTTTTAAAAATCTAAAACACTTTTTTTTTTGACAAAAAAAAATCTAAAACACTTGAAATGTTCAATCTAATACCCTATCAATCTAATTTGATAAAAGAAAATAAAACAAAAATTAGCATGTTTCATTACAATATCACATCTCATTTCAAAAAATAAAAAATTAAAAAAATTGTCACATATTATTTTTATAAAAATGCTAGCATAGATGGGTTGACTAATTTCCAATTTTCATGGGAAGAACGTAATTACTTATATTGATGGAGACATTATCTTGTTAAAAGAAGTGACGTGGAGAAGCTTGTGAACAAAGAAATGTATATTAAAAAAAAAACAAAATCTTTTATTTTGCCGGTGAATGAATGTTGGCCATAACTTTACAATGCTTGTGGGGTTGCTAAAAGCACCATTTGACTTTTCTCGTAGGTTGTCCTAGAAAGTCTTGCTCTTCGCATCCAAAAGAGATCATTCGGAGACATACAATCCTTAAAATATGGCTTTTCTTTCCCATGACTCCGATGAAATATATATGGCAGTACTCTCTTCAATTTATAATAAGTGTCATTTTAGAAAAATGCATGCTTATTAAAAAAGTTAATCAAATTTTAGATATACCCTTATTAATATTCTCATGAAGTTACCTCGTGACCTCTGTTTTGTGATATGTGTAATTAAGATGAGAGAGAAATTAAAGGTTAAATTTAGAAGTAAAATTATAAACATACATAAAAAGTCAAAAATGACACTTATTTTAAATAATTAAAATATATCTAAAACGACACTTATTATGAACCGGAGGAAGTATATAACAAAATGGCCCCCCTCTATCAATTTAAAATTTGCCTGACACGTCATTAAATACATCTCTTTTTCATAAAACTTCCACACCGCTGAAGAATTAATCATTACCTGAAATTGGATTCAAAATTTGTCGGCTTGGAAATTACAGAGTATGAGAACAGCAATCGAGAAAAGTAAATGAGAGGCAGAGGCAGCAGTGTCCGTCAAAGAATGCATGTCCATTTTTTGGCTTGTTTCATACTTTAAGACAAGGGGGGCAGAAGTCACAGAACAAAAAATGCCAAAAAAAAAAAGAAGGTTAAATTTTCAAAAGTAACCGTGTTCTTACATATATGATTAAGTAATTACAAGAAAATGAAGGTTAAAATTTCAAAAGTAACCGTGTTCTTAGAATATGCTTAACTTAACCCTTCAACATTAATTACATAACTTGGAATTAACAAAGAGAACATTTCAATAATCATATATGATGTGAAAGCAATGAAGAGTGACATCGGGCGTGGACAGAACAATCACCGTAGAAAGAATCACCTACATTTGTCTTGGTGCTTGACTGATAGCATCCCTAGCATGTGTTGATAAAACCATGGACCATCAGTCGAAATGTCAATTGAATGTGCTGATAATGAAAATGAAGTATCTGATTAACATGTTGAAGACAGCAACATATATGGAATTCTCTTAAAATTTCGGTTTGCTATATTTGAATAAGGATTATAAACAAGGTAAATTAACCAATTAAAAGCCGTGAAACTGATCTAAAACGTCATTGTGTTTACCTGGATGGCGTGTTTTGCACTTAAAGACATACGAATCTCATTATGAAGTTGTCTCCTTGTGCAGGAATAATTCCACCGACCATTGGTACCGCAATGAAGCAAACACCTGTAGCGTTAAAATGTAAAGTTAACTCCCCTGTTTTATCTAAGCTTCTTTCTAGTCAATAGGTAAGTAGTGGTCCTGGCTAGTCTAATCCAGCAGCCGACCACGTAAGCAGGTTTGATTTTTGTAAGTGCCTGTGTTTCTGTGTTTGTAAACTTGGAATTACTGATACAACTCCTATTTAATCCACGAGTACCAAAAACGTGAGCAGAATACAAAAAGACCACGTTATTTCCCTTATGTCTCCTTGCGCATACAATTTCAACACAAACGGCCTTAACTTGGTGATACGAAATTGTGGAATATAAAACTTACCCGAGACTTTTTTTGATTCATCACTTGATCTTCAACCAAGAAGAATATTCGAACAAGAAGAGTAGAACAAAGTTTGTTTCAAGAGATTTTTAACCCAACCCTTAAGAACATGTATAACCCAATTCAAGATCGATACAATAAGAAGAAGAGAACAAAGTTTGTTTCAAGAGATTTGTAACCCAACCCTTAAGAACACGCATAACCCAATTCAAGCAAATTATAAATTAAACGACACAAGATTGAAAGAAGAATAACAAATAAAGACGCCACTAATTAATGAAACAAAATCAATTAGATAAGTCGTATATAAAGTATGAAAATTGTGCAACCTTTTAATTATTCAACAAGAATAATAATAAGGACAAACCTCACAAAACAATGTCATAAAATTGTATCTCCTAGTGATAGACGAACCTCCTTATATATAGAAGAAGGGTTGACTGAAAATTAAGGAACATGGATTACCTTAAAGTTATAATTAAACCTAATAGGAAACTAACTTTTAAGAAACAAGAGACCTTATAGGATTTGGTCAATTGTCCCTTACAAAGAAGGAAACCTACTAATAGTAAATTTGGCCATGGGCCTTATTTGTCAAGATGGGTTGGCCCAACTTCTTCAAGACTAATTAAGTGGACTTGCTTGGACTCCTTAATTGAAACAATTTGGACTTGGGCTTGAGAATGAGCTTCTTTAATTAAATTATTCAAAACTCCTTGCATCCTTTTGGTCCTAGCCTGTGTCATAGGTCCAACAATACCCACAAGTGGATATCTTTTGAAAGTTAACTGTGGAATTTGAGTTGAAGACCTCAAACTCTTATTTCAAAAACTCGAACCATAGACTCCAACTTGAGATGTCATGTCACTAGCCCCTCGATATATATCATTCCCCCCTTCCTCAGAAGGATTCGTCCTCAAATCCTGCAAACTATTTTTAACCTCAGCTGATAAATCACTGGGTAGTTCGTTAATAGCAAAGCAGTTTTCTGTATGTTTCATAAGGACAAAAGTCGTATGGGCAGAAATAGGCCTATCTACATTTGTCACACTCACATAAAATGTAGCATCCCTGGAACTCTGGCCCAAGCAATGCCCGAGTCCGGCCCACTTTGAGGACCGCGACCCGTCTGTAGTATCCGATCCACTCTAGGGGAAGCGATACCCGAGTTCGATCCACTTTGGGGACCACGATTCGTCTGTGAACAGTACAGTACAGTATCAGGTATTGTCCCCTTTGGGAACTGGATGAGTCACCAAGACTCGAACCCAGCACCTCAGGGTTTTGTTCCACTTAAGTGGACGCCTCTCACCATTGAGCCAATTAAGTCAGGGAACATTTACTCAAATAAAGAGTTTATAGTGTTATCATCACTTCTAGATGTTTTAAGGAGATTTGGTGATTAAACTGGCGCCAGT
>JANKOE010000002.1:49091994-49102413 GCA_026284465.1 Erythroxylum citrifolium | reverse complement strand
CCTTCCTAACTGCCAGAGAACTTTGGGTGGAGCTGCAAGAGAGGTTTGGTGAAGCTAATGGACCACTGTTGTATCAACTAGAGAGGGAAATAAGTTCCCAAAAACAAGGTACTCTAACAGTTTCTGCTTATTACACTAAATTAAAAAAATTATGGGACGACTTGTCCATCCTAAGCCCTACACCTATGTGCACTTGTGATGCTGCAAGAACCTTTATTACAAAAGAAAATACTTATAGACTTGTGCAGTTTCTGATGGGACTCAATGATGAGTTTGAACATGTTGTTAATCAAATAATGTTGATGGAACCACTACCTACTGTAAACAAAGCCTTTTCTATGCTACAAACCGTCGAAAGACAAAGGGTGGTCAACTCCAACATGGACAGTACCCCAAACATGGCAATGCTGGCTAAGCAGACAAATGGTTGGAAGAAAGGAGGGAGGAATAATGCCAATTCCAGCAAAGGATCCTATCTAAAAAAGGAGGACAAATACTGTGAAAAATGCAAGAAGAGTGGCCATACCTTGGAAACTTGCTTCAAAATCCATGGAGTCCCTGAATGGTACAAGGAACTCACTGCACAGAAGGAAAAAGGAAAGGCAAACATGGCCCATACAACAGATATTCCTGCAGACAACACACAAGAGCAGAGTGAAGCAAAACCATGGAGTGGACAACTATCATCCAGTCTGGCTGATTTAATACAACAGGAGATAAGTAAAGCCATTAAAGGGAAAACTACTGGAGAGGTAAACTACTCAGGATATCAACATTATGCAGGTAATGCTACGCACTCTGTGAACACTATTTTCAATCATGCTGATTCATGGCTCATTGATTCTGGAGCCTCAACCCACATGACAGCAGATTTAAGAACATGCACTAATTATGTGAAAAATGATAATGCCTACGATCATGTAACTCTTCCTGATGGAAGTAAACAAGCAGTGACCCACATTGGCCAGACACGAATAGGGGATCGAATTGCTCTCAAAGACATTTTACATATCCCTCAGTTTTTCAAAAATTTGCTATCAGTCAATAAACTAACCACACAGAATGAGATTGCTGCTGTTTTTTTTATCTAACCAGCTGTTTTTGCAGGACCTTCGAACTAATGATGTTGTGGCAACTATCAAGGCAGTGAATGGACTTTATGAGCTGAATCCAGAAAGTTTCCTACCCACAAATAGCCTGAAAGGTCCCTCTTTAGAATTCTATCAAGCTAAGAATGTTGCCCTCAATGTCTCAATTAGTTTTGATTTATGGCATTCTAGATTAGGGCATGTTTCCAAAGGTAAACTACAACACATCAATGAAGTGAAACTTTCTATTCCTTGCAAACATGAATGTCAAATTTGTCCTCTAGCTAAACAGCATAGAAAACCCTTCCAAAAGCATGAAATACATACGGACAGACCTTTCGAGACTATCCACATGGATCTATGGGGGCCTTATGTTGTTTCTACCATGGGTGGGTCTCACTATTTCCTTACCATTGTGGACGATTTTACTAGGGCTACATGGACTTTTATCCTAACACATAAGCACCAAACACAGCAAACCATACTGCACTTCCTTAAAACCATTGAGAGACAATTTGATGCCAGAATTTTAAAAATTCAGACAGACAATGGAAGAGAATTTGTAAATCAGGAATGCATTAACACTTTTAAGGAAATGGGGATTCAACACCAAAAAAGCAGTCCATACACACCACAACAAAATGGTGTTGTAGAAATCAAACACAAACATTTACTTCAAATTACTAGAGCCTTACTTTTCTAAGCCAAATTGCCTAAGGGGTATTGGGGGGAAGCATTGCTAACAACCACTTACCTTTTAAACCGAATCCCATCCAAGGTCTTGGGGTGGAAGAGTCCTTTCGAAAAATTGCACAATAAAAAACCCAATTTTTAACATCTCAAAGTCTTTGGATGCCTTTGCTTTGCCCTAGACAAGACACCCAACAGAACCAAACTTGACCCTAGATCAAAGAAATGTGTTTTCCTTGGTTACATGCCAGATTACAAGGCCTATAGGGTTATGGACTTGGAAACTAAGTCAGTCTTTGTGTCAAGAGATGTAATGTTTCATGAAAAAGTTTTTCCCTTTGCAGAGGGTGTTACACATGCCATTAAAGATCATGCACCCTTGTTTACAGACCTATTGACCAATGCAGATGCAGACTTCCCCATAAAAACACCTACCATGATTCTCACCTCACCAGCCGAACAAAGTTCCCAGCTACCCGATTATGTAACACCTAACCTTACCCCCCAGCCCAATTCCCCAGACCAAACTGCCCCACCTACTGATGCACCACAAAGGAAAAGCAGTAGAACACACACTACCCCCAAATACCTGGAAGATTATGTTCTCCAATCCACAGCACATCAGTCCATTCACTCCCTTGATGATTGCAATGCTGCATTACAGGTCTGTAGTCCTGCAGGAACAAGCAAAGAAGGAATCAATATGATAGACATTAAGCACAGCAAGAGCTACAGCAGTTACATAGGTAATGTCTCTAGAATCTTTGAACCCTTATCCTATGACACTGCTAGTAGAGACCAGAGGTGGGTGCACTCTATGCATGAGCAACTGGATGCCCTTGAAAGAAATGGAACTTGGGAACTCACTGACCTACCTAAAGGAAAAAAGGCAATTGCTTCAAAGTGGGTTTATAAAATAAAATATAACTCAGATGGAACCGTGGATAAGTTAAAATCCAGACTTGTCGCAAAAGGTTTCTGTCAAAAAGAAGGAGCGGACTATTCGGAAGTTTTCTCTCCAGTAGCGAAAATTGTGACAATACGGATGTTTTTAGCTATAGCTGCCTCTAAGGGATGGCCAATACACCAATGTGATATAAATGATGCTTTTCTCCATGGTTATCTAGAAGAAGAATTATACATGTTGCCACCTCCAGGGTATAGCAAAGCTCAGGCAGGACAGGTATGCAAGTTAATTAGGTCCATTTATGGGTTAAAGCAAGCTGGGAGACAGTGGAACAAGGAGCTATCTTCTAAATTGTTCTCAATGGGTTTCACTAAATCTGAGGCAGATCACTGTTTGTTTACTAAGGGCACTAAGAACGACTTCATGGCAGTAATCATTTACGTGGATGACATCTTAATTACAGGTGTAGATGAGGACCAAATGGCAGCAGTAAAGAAAGCTTTAAACGCAAAATTCACTATCAAAGATCTGGGCTATGCAAAGTTTTTTCTAGGAATTGAAATAGCAAGAGGAGAAAATGGAATGATGCTTACACAAGGCAAGTACATTCGGGACATCCTGAAGGAAAACAATCTGCTGAGCTGCTCCTCTTGTGCAACCCCCATAGTCCCTGGTACAAAATTGAACATTGAAGATGGTAAGCTACTTTAGAAACCAAAAGAATACCGAAGATTGGTAGGCAAATTACAGTATTTGGGTTTCACAAGACCCGATATTACATATGTTACACAACAACTCAGTCAGTTTATGGGTAACCCCAGAATACCGCACTGGGAGGCAGCTAAAAGAGTGTTGAAATATCTTCAAGGAACCCAAAATTTAGGGATTTTTTACGCAAGAGAGGAAAACCCTCACCTTATGGCCTACTCTGACTCGGATTGGGGAAGCTGTGTCTTCTCCCGACGTTCTTTGACGGGCTTCTGTGTGTTCCTCGGACGATCGCCGATCTCTTGGAAAACAAAAAAACAGTCAACAGTAAGTCGTTCCTCGGCTGAATCAGAATATCGAAGTTTAGCCTCGACCACCTGCGAGCTGAAATGGATAACCCAGCTGCTCCAAGACTTCCAAATTCAGGTACAAAAACCCATACCTTTGCTTTGTGACAACCAAGCGGCCATCCACATCTCAAAAAATTTGGTCTTCCACGAGAGGACGAAACATTTAGAGATTGACCTTCATCTGGTTCGAGACTGCGTCAACATCGGCTTTCTCGATTTGAAGCACGTGCACACCGCTCAGCAACTCGCAGATCTCTTCACCAAAGCCCTCCCCGCACGCGTGTTTTGGAATCTTGTTCGTCAAATCGGGGTCGTTGGTTTTCAACCAAACCACCGATTTGATGGGGGCGTGATAGACGACTCAGCAGATATTTCTCCAGAAAGTTCCCATGTGATAGACGACTCAGCAGATATTTCTCCAGAAAGTTCCCTCATCCTGGGCTAGTTACTAAGCCCTCCTTGGCCCAATGTTTGTTTTCATTCTTTTCGGCCTGCTTTGTAACTAACAGAATAAGTGGCCTCCTTGTACAGCTCATTTGATAGTTTTATTTTCCTTCTTTCTAGGGTTCCTGTCATATAGAGCAGAGCCGTGAGATGTATAAATAAGTGACTGTTTACTCAAATGAAGTAATGAAAGATTTCTCTTTCTTCACATACGACATTTCTTGCTTTATTTTACACATGGTAATGAAGAAGATGCAAATGACATTGAGGAGTCTTATGAAGTTCCAGTGGAAGTCGAGGAATGTTCCTTAGAGTTTTTAAATCGAAATGATATTGCATTTGATGTAATAAATAATGTTGTATTGAATTCTGAGCAACGTTTGAATGACGATTTGGATGAGTTAGAGACAAGCAGTAGTGAGAATGAATGTGATATTATATTCGAAGAGTCCACCGACGACAATGATGAATAAATTCTTATTATGCACCTGAACCTTTGTTGTTTTATCTTTATTGATGAATCAATTCTTATTATGCAACTGAACCTTTTTAGTACCCAACCAATTTAATTTGGCTTAAGAATGTCTATTTAAGAATGGGCCTACAGTTGGCATTTGTGTTTGTTTTATGTAAGTAGTAATTAAATATGTTGTGAACCAATGGACGATTCTTATTCTGAAATCAGTTAACTTTGTACGTGGTGTCCACTACTTATATGAACTTAATCATATAACAAGCTCATTAGGTAGGCTAATAAGACTTGATGAAAATATGAGCAAACTCAAAAGAATTGGATATGCTAAGATATTCTTTGAAATATATTTTAATAGAAAATTTCACTAGTCTATAATGATAGTGAAACTAAATGATGCAAGACTACTGGTTGAAGACTGAATCAAAGTTGTACATTTGTTGAAAGTAATAAAGAAATATCACAAGTTAGGGATGCCTAAACATGAAGAGATTCTGAACAAAAATAACCTTGGTACCTCTAAACAGAGTGTGGGGGCAAGCTTCTTACCTTCAAATTCGTTGAATTGACCAACCATATACTCATCAATAGCATCATCCATGTAGAGGACTTTATAACCCGTCTTCTTCAACTTCTCATGGAACTTGTCTGCAGTGTTTGATGCCACCAATAATTATTTCACTCTCTTCACTTCATATAGCTGCACTTTATGTTTATGAATTTCGTTCCTATAGCCTTTTATCCATCACAATTGATAACTTTAACAGTGCAAATTACTGTTACATTTTAGGTTGTTATTCCTATAGGTTCAAAAGATCCATCAGCTATGGTGTCATTTGCAGTGGAGCAATATCTAGAGATAATTATCTAGCTTTAAATTTCTAAAGTTGTTTGCACATTATCTATTGTTCTGGATGCTTTTATATGCCTCATTTATCTCTACAACCCCTGTCCTTGTATTTATTTGCCCATAAAAGGACTGCTACTAAGAACTGGGTCTTACCATAGACTTCATCATCAACTTCCTCTACTTACCAATTTAAATAATTTAGATTTAATGAACTGAACATGAACACAACTAAAGACCTTCTCTATTCTCTTTTAAGATATAGTAAGTGTATTTATCTGAATACAATTATTCTTAAAATCAGTTGAGTATGTGATATTATATAAAAATATTTGTATTTGTAGGTAAGAGTAATCCTTGATATTGTGTTTGCATAAGAATAATTGTATCCTTGAGCTGACTAATCGCATAGTCTATATGACCTCAACCATATAGATGACTTCATAACCCTTCTCCTTTAATGTAGAAGAAAATCTAACAAAATCCTAGAACCTTTTTAAACCCTTTGTATGTAACCTAATCTGAGATTTTTTAAGTTTAGGTGTTCTCCAAAAAAAACTAAACAAAACTTTCCTATTCCTAATTATGAAATTCCCCATAATTTGCTCATTTTAAGACTTTAGACCTATATCCTATTGTAATATTCTTTACAAAAGTCATCTCAATGGTCCTTACTCCTAAACTGGAACCCATTATGAAAGATATTATTAATGTCTTACAATCTAATTTTATTGCAGGTAGAAACATTGGCAATAATCTGCTGCTAGCTTAGGATTTCCTCAAAGACCACCACTAAAACATCTAATACTTCCAATCAAATATCTAATACTTCCAATCTCCTCATCAAATTTAATCTATAAGGATTGTAACCCTAATAGCCAAAAGAATATGGAGTTTGATTAACAATAAAGAAGGATAATGGGAAAAATGGATGCATAAAGAATATATCAAAAATTCCAACTTTCAGACAATAATCCCCTTGTCAAACTCTTTTTATATCACCAGACTCATCCTAAACTTTAGAAAGCCAATAGGGAAAGAGATGAAACAACTTACTAGGAATGGAGAGCAAACCAGTTTCTAGTCTCAGGTAACTGCAGTCATATGGTGTGTATGAAACGTTTATATCATTATCCTATCAATGAAAACTCCAAATATATATCATGCCCATGTTTCTGTGAAACGATGATTAAGTATCTCATAACCGTAAGTAAATGATTATCCAGGCTGAGAGGTTTTCTTGAGTAAATGATTATCTAGGATGAGAGGTTTTCGTTTTCTTTTTCTTTTTCCTTGACTCTTTACTGTATTGTTCATTGTGAAATTTGTCCATACTATGTTTGAAGTATAGTGAAACACTGAATATGTTCAAGAGTTTTATGCTCACTTAGGTTAGGCCTATATAATCACACGCAACACTGTTTTTGCAGTTTCTTTGCAATGAAAAGGTTTCCTTAGTGAATTTTATATCATGACAGTAAATGTTTCAATATTTCTAGTTGGAGTTAAGGGTGTTTGTTCTTGAATTTCTGACCATTCTTTGGAATTTATTATGGTTATTTATAGTTTTTATAAAGGATGAGTTTGAAAATTTGGTGGGTAAGAGACACAATCTATATACAACACATATTTATGAAGTAATTCTTTTAAAGTCAGTTAATGTGGGAGTAAGCACATTAACAGTTAAAAGATACAACCTATATACATCACATAGTTATGAAGTAATTCTTTTAAAGTCAATCTCCACGGCACTCTAATCTTTTAGTCTAGGTTGAAGGCATCTTTTAGATATGTCATATCCTATACAAATAAGCTCCTTCCACTTGTACCAAGTACTAAGTGGGGTTGATTAGATGTCTGCTTACAACATTCTTTTATTCTACTAGAACTGACCAAAAATATTTGTAAGCACATTTGTGAATCTTTTATTTTTTACATTTCAACACCAAAATCAAATTCACAAACATGAACTCAAATCATTTAGAATAATTTCATAGTGGATTGACCAGGCAATAATGAAGAAATCACTATATATAATCAATTAGTCAAAAATGTATAGTTGCTGCTATTATCATGCAAAAGAAAAGTACTAACAGATAATATTTAAGTCAATAAATATTGGACAATAAAAGAAATAGGCTTGATATTATTCAACAACATTTCTTCTATCAATTGAAGAAAAACTAATTCCATCCTAGTGAAAAGAAAGGCATCACATATTTGCTTGCTCTAAAAAGCAAAACAATTATATTTTAAATTGTTTTACATTATATATTAATAGTTAAAGTTGACTTTCTGGGTTGCTTGTAAACTACAATCAATTCATTTCCATAAAATAATGTTAAAAGTGAATGCAACAATGCCATGTTAAAAGTGAATGCAACAATGCTAACAGCCAAGAAACCACTTCTTACCTGCTACACTGTTACAGTCAAATGAGAATATGTTAGGGATAGATGGATGCATGCACAGAGCCATAAGACTTATTCTTCTCACTTGTTACACTATTAAACTGATACATATTATTGTCTCTTAAATGTGTGTAATGCCAATGAATGCGTAATTCTTAAATTCTCAATCATGTGCTTCTTTTATAGATGGCAAGGGTGTAGGCATCACATTGTATAAATTCTCAAACATCTATCTCTTCATTAAAAATTAGTTTCTTATTTTCTTGTTTTTTTGTTTTCAACTATTGTTTTTGCAGATTGTTTTCAAATACAAAGTAAGACAAAATCATCTATCTCTTCATTAATCCATATAAAAGGTAATATATTGTCATTATGCTAATTTAGATTTCTATTTACTTTATATTGGCAATAATTTGATTTACAATAATTAGATTTATGTTTTGCAAGGTTGAGAAAGTGAAAGCTATTGAAATTTTGGTGAATGACATAGGTTAATCAAATGTTTAATTTGCTTATTGATGGATATTGCATTAGAGGGATCATAGATAAGGCTTTACGTGATGGATGAAATGAGAAAAAGGGATTTATTACTGATCTCTTCGTTGATGTAATGAGAAAAAATAGAATTTTAAGGACTGATACTTGATACATATACATATACATAACTTGTCCATAATGAGTGTAACTTTGGTATAGTAGATAAGGCCTGACAATGTTCAAAATAAGCGTGTAAGAAAGATCCAATCATGAATATTCTCACTTACCCAACAATGATATTAGAAGTTCCAAGGAAGGAAGATCATCAAATACTTTTATTTTGTAAGTGGAAATATACTGCACTTGTGGGCAACTTTCTCAAAGCTTATCTGTCACTCTAAAGCATATGAAAAGTTAGATAACATCATATTGTACTAGCACAATTTAGTCACATACTTGAAAATGCAATTTGTTATCAAAAACTTAAGAATGCAATACACATTTCTTTAAATATGGTTAATGAATATTACTTTAAAATCAAATGTCGATGTGAATGCAGGTGAATCACATGGGACCTAGTCTACCCAAGAAGAAGAATAAGGTTGCACCAAGTAGCCTAGTACCTACACAATTGCAGTCACGGTACCATAAGCTAATTGGAAGTACAGCTAATGAGTCATATGCTCATACGCAGCCACAAGATCACACACCTACACGTACATAGGCACAAGATCGCATATGTGCATCTTCTGAGCCTATCTCAACACCAAAAGAAGTCACATATATTCCTAGTACTCATCCTAGAGATAATTATGAACAAATTTTGAGTATGCGACACAATACTAGTTCTCCGTCAACTTCTCAAGAGATGCCTTCAGCTTCTAATTATCTGACACTTGTAAAGGACACTATTCTTCCCACTGTGGGCTCCTCTTCTGCAAGCACTGCAAGTATGATCTTTCACATCACAATGGTTAAATTTATTAAGAGTAATTATTTTGTCTATCTAACTAATTAAAAGTATGTTATATGTTAATTATAAATTATTCCTTTGCTATTTTAGGATCCACGACTGATGCGAAAAAAACAAGAGGTGTCACAAAAGGACACGGATTGGAAAAGATTAATAAGGCGATAGGTAAAAGATTGGAGATAGAGATCTCCCCTGCTGAAGGATGACCAACCAACTCTGTACAGTATGCCAAATTATCGAGTGAGATTGGTGTGGTATCCCGAACTTCCTTACCCGTAAGAACAAAATTTTCAAAAATTACTAATGAGGAATTGGACATTGCATTTGATAAGTTAGACGTAAGTATTATAAACCAATCTAATTTGTACGTGTTTTCCATATGCTTAAAGCGTTGACCAATAATTTATAATTTTTGTAGCAAAAGTTGGAAGTCAAGGAAATGAGGACTAAAAATGAAGTACATGTTGCTGTGAAGAGGTTTCTTACTTTAAGGTCTAAAGATCAAAGGTATAATTTAAAAAAGCATTTTACCAAGCACGGAAAGGATGTGAAACTGTATAATGTCACCGTGGCGAAGTGGATAGATTTATGCGAGTATTGGGAGCAGTCAGCTACAAAGGTTAGTTTTTATTTGATATAAAAAATTAATTTCACAACTTCTTTAACAAGTGATTATATTTTAGTATTTATGATTTGTGATTTATAGATATTATAATAGATTTTGCTACGAGTATGAAACCGGGGCGTAGGGTTGCTACTGTTCCGACGCAAGTCTGCTGGAAGCCTCCGGCGTCGGGATGGACCAAGCTGAATGTGGATGGAGCAGTCGATCCGTTGACTGGGGCTGCTGCTGCAGGTGGTGTCTTACGCAGCACCAATGGTTCGTGGCTGACCGGTTTTACTCACAATCTTGAAATCTGTTCGGTTACAACTGCGGAACTATGGGGGCTGCTCGATGGCTTGCAACTCGCTTGGAGTATGGGCATCAACAAGGTCGAGGTTGAGAGTGATAACTTGTCGGTGGTTCAATGGCTCAACAACCATATTCAGGC
>JANKOE010000002.1:48990274-49002391 GCA_026284465.1 Erythroxylum citrifolium | reverse complement strand
CTTCATTTTGAATAACTCGTACTGATGCACAAGAATGCTTATCTTGGACTCTTTTACTTGACTTGTGCCTTCATGTGAAATGGATAGAGTGTCCCACTTCTCCTTTGTCGTATCGCAACCATGCACTTTATCGTATTTGCTCCTGCTCAGGGCACAACTCAAGAAAAACTTCGCCTTCAAGTTTAGTTGAAACCTTGCTTTCTGATCCGTCGTCCATCTGACTCGTGGAATAAGATTCCCATCTTCATCTACAGGTGTAGCATTTTTGTGTGGCTAATTAATTTGCTCCTACTTGTCCTTTGTGTGCTCCTCAAAACGACGCCAATGCCTGCGACTCCTGCGTTGATTTAATTTGTTGGGCCTCCTTAATGTGTCTCCAGCTGCTGACCCTTTATACAACGTCGTCTCTGTCTCCGTAACTGTTGATGTTGTTTTTCTTCCTAGCGTGGATGATTGGACCATTTTAAATTGCCACTGCTGATGCCTCTCTTTAATTCCTCTTTAGCGCTACTGCATGACTTGGCAATTAAAATGCCACTAAACTTAAATCCCTTCACGCTTCTCACGCCTGCTGCCTCCTGGTTGCGTCTTCTGCCCATTTAATTTGCTTTAGACTTCTAACCTGCTATGTTTCACGTTTCTGATTGTTGCACGAGGCCATGTCTAATTAGGGTCAATGTCTATTTTAGCTCTTTTTATCCCAAAATTGTAGCTATTCTTTCTATTTGGTTCTGAAATACACCTTGACATAAAACAAGATTAATTTCCATTAAAAATAAAACTCAAGAACAAATAAAATTAATGTACAAAAAGATAGAAAATAATGACACTAACAAGTTTGCAGTATCAATTGTTCTTAGAAAATTAATTTAGTGCAATTGCTAATTATTTGTGACAATTTTACTTGCACACTAGATAAAATAAAGGCAAGCACTCAAGAGTCTAATTAAGCATAAAATCTAAAAATAAGAGCCAAGAAGTGTAGTAAAAACCACAAAAATGTCACCATTTTAAATAAGAAACTTGGGTTCAATCACGTGGCGAAGGTAGTGTTTGCACCGCAGCGAAAGTTGAAGATGACTGACTAAATCTTTCGAGAAAAGTTCGTCGCGATGAAACCTTCGAATTAGCAATATGATCCATCAACCCATTTGATGAAAAAGACCTATTTTAGGCTAACAAGAAGCATCAAATGAGAGCCGACACTCTGCAGAGAAAAACAGCATTCATCGACACTTCCATCATTCGGATACAACCATCTTCACACAATACACCACTGTCTTCTCTCATCCATACCATTTTCTCTCACTTTCCACCGTCGGTTGCTACCATGGGATCTTTCGGTTGCTTCTCGGTTGTGAAGTTGCTTGGAGCTATGAGTGGCTAGGCATCTCTTCTCCTCTTGAAGATGTAGCAATGGCTTGTGCTCAATGTGATTGAAAGGGGAGTAGCTTACTCTATGTTTAGCTATGATTTATGAACTCCTAAGTTTAAGATTTGTAATTTGTAGTTGAACATTCTTGATTAGAGTTTAATCAAGTATTGGATATTTAATGTGGTTGTGATTTCTTGATGTAGAACTTGGAGCTTAAATATATGAAGTCTCATGTATGTCAATTTGTAATTTTTTTGAATCTCTTTTATCTTGCATAGTTGTGTTTGATATTGAGTTGATTTGAGATCCCAAAATGACTTGTTGCATTGACTTACCCACCATACACACTAAGGGAATCTAACAAGGTCTCAAGAAATATAGTTCATTTATTAAGACCTTGGACTTAAAGAGATCTTTAAGGTTTACCATTCGAAACTTAGTGATTTCCACTCCCATCAAAAATTGATTTCGAACTATGATAGGCAAGCTCATTTTCAAGAGGATATTATCACCATTTGATCATTGTCTTAAACTATCCATTTTCTATTCCCAAAATCCAAAAATACTTTTTTCTTCCAATTCAATTTAATTTAGTTAATGTTCCCAAAGATCAAAACCGCCTCCTTACTAATTTAGCTTGCATTTCATGGCATATAGATTAGCTTAGGTCCATTCGTTTAGGTTCTGCTTAAGTGAGACGACTTGAGGTTACATCCTATATTGTAATCCTTCGATTTTATTTTTGATTTGACCTTCATGGGAAAGAACTAAAGGTCCGAATCAGTAATTAACCCCACGACCTTCTAGAACCAATACCTTGTAAATACATAAATGGCTAGATTAGCATTAATGATAGGTAAAATCTCCTCTCTCATAACTTAATTAACTCTCTTGACGGATTCCATTATGACCTGCATGGCTTCTCAGTTTAATTATGTTTTGTTAAAATTTTCACTTTACAATTCTTGAATCAATTTCTCGTATTTAATTTTTGTGTTCACTTGTGTAGTTTTTATTTCTTTTTATTCTTTTCTTTGAGCCTTAGATAACTTAGGATTAGGCTAGTACCCTCCTCGTGGAATCAACACCTCTTATACTATAGTGCGACCCGTGCATTTAAGGTATTTGAGGGCTTATAAAATTTAAAGCTCGAACGACACAATCGGCAATCACCAAATTTTTTGAAATTGCAATACCTTTACGAAGTTAGACAGGTCATTCTCTTCTCAAGTAGAGCTTGGTGATAGAAATTGAGTTAAAATAAAAGGAAGAGGTATTGTTGCTCTCAATTTCAAAGAAGGTAAAGACAAACATATTTAGAATGTTTGTTCTCTTAATATCACTCAAAATCTTTTTGAGTGTTAGAAAAATGATGAAAAATGGATATAAACTTGTTTTTAACAAAGATTGTTGTGATAGTTTTTATAAGAAAAAATAAAAAGGTGGTAGTAGTAAAGATGAGTCAAAATAATAAAATTTCCTCTCCAAATGAAAATTTTCATAATATGGTTTAAGAAATGAGACTGTTGATGATTCGTGTGTTTAAAACTCAAGATACAATCACTTGAATAAGAATGGACTTCAACTTTTAAAGTAAAACAATGTAGTTATTGGTCTTTTCCCAATAGAACAAAAAAACGAAGTTCGTAAAGGATGCATTATAGGAAGATGCATCGACTTTTTTTCCCAATACAGCTTGGAGAGCATATGCTCCATTAGATCTTGTTTATGCAGATATATACGGTCTAACTCTTACACCATCATTGAGTAATAGTAGATATTTCTTACTTTTTGTTTATCATTACACTAGAATTATTTGGATATATTTTCTTAATAAAAAATCAAATTCATTTTCTTACTTCCTAACAGAAAGGCAAAGCAGATATCAAATATAGACACTAAGGACTAATTAATTATAGAGGAGAGTCCATTTACAAGCATTTTCTTCACTGTTTCAAAGAAAATGGAATCAAAAAACATAACTCAATGCTAAATGTTACTTATAATAGTCTGATGTGTATTTCAATAAAATATTTTCACCAATTGTTCATATGGTGACAAGTAGATTGTTTCTTACTTTAGCAGTATAATTGGAATTAAACATATTTTAGTTCGATATGAAGTTGGCATTTCTTAATGCGGAGAATTATAAGAAGTCTACATCAAACAACCTTAAGGTTACATTATGAAATGAAAAGAGGAAAAGGGTTATCTTCTTCATAAGTCTACATCAAACAACAAGATCAATTCTTATTTTCATTAAAACAAGTTACAAAAAAGTCCAAGTGAACGGTCACTTTATATCAAGAAAGAAGGTACTGATTTTTTATATATTGATGATATAATTCACATAAGAAAAAAAATGGTGAGATTATAGAAGCTTTTAAAAAATATGAAGGAGAATGTCATGTCAGATATTGAAGCTATATGGTTGCAGAGAATCCTATCAGATATGTAATAAGATATCTTAAAGCTTTTAATAATTTCCTGTGATAATATGTTAGTTATTTCTATGAATAAAATTCCTGTTTCATGCAAAGTCAAATCATATTAAGATACTTCATCATTTCATAAGAGACATGGTAAGTAGAAATGAAATTTTCTTGGAGTTTAGTAATACTAAAGATTAACCAAATGAATTGTCAAAAAAAAAAAAGATTAACCAAATGATATTTTCATGAAGGCTATCATTTCAGACAAGTTGGACCAGTTCAAGAATTTCTTAAAAATTACAAATTAAAAAGGGGTGTTAAGAAGTAATTTGTAGTTATCCTTGGAACCATAATAAGTCTTTGAATTAACTGTTTGGAATTATGAATTTATAATTGTTTAATAGAGTCTAGAATTCCTTAAGTCTCCAGAATTATCTTTTGGTTTCTATATAAATGTATTTTACGTTCTTGAAGATGAATAAGAAGAAGCAAAGTCATCTGCAAGAGTTGTAGTATTGTAAAATTCCCATAACGAACAAAATTTAGTAAAAATCATCTTTAAATATTTTCTTCCTACTTTGCTTTTGCTATGTCCAGTTGTTCATACCCTCAACCAATGGCCTCAATCCAATCATAGTAGCTCTAATACTCATACCAGTGAAGTAGTTCTCAACAATTAGAGTGTCAAGAAACTTAGATGGCCATACTTCTTAGCCAGTCCCTTGGTCACCCTGTAAGAACCTTTATAATGGCCTACATCTTCACCCATGACAAATACGGTGGGATCTCTTTCCATTTCTTCTTCCAAGCCTTGTCTTAGTTCCTCAAAAAGTAGAAGTTTAAGCTTGATTATAAATGAAAATAAGAACTAAGATAGGCACCATAACCAAACAAATGCATTGTAACCAACAAGGTTATTCTAGTATGAATTATTGTTATTATGTCCTTTCATTCCTGGGGCTGTCCAAATACAGTTAGATAAACATCTTAAATGATAGCCAACAAAGATAAATGCGTGGGTAATATAATTGGTCCATAGTAGGCTGGGTAGACTTTTAAGGTCAACTTAGAGTTACGATTATATAATAAATTGGTGATTTTCACCAAGGCCAAACTCTTCCTCTCATAGTTTCCAGAATATTTGTTCTTCCTATCTTGACAAGAAATTTGCATTAATATATGGGATCTTCGAACTACTTATGTTCCATTTCCCTTAGTCATTAAAAACCAGTTAGTAAAAATTTGTATATGACATACACAAAAGGCGCACATTTATGCCAAAGTTAAACACTAGGATTAAGATAAAGATGTGTAAAGTCTTGAGGGATTATTTACCAAAAAAAAAAGTCTTGAGGGATTAGGGCACATATGATTTTGAACTTGTGACAAGGTTAACTTAATCAACAAATTGCCCCTTTATTCAACAAGTGCATATGGATAGGATAGTTTGTTACTACTGCCTTAAGAGACCACTGATTGAGTAGTCTTTAACATTGTACATTCATTTGGATCTATATAAAATTTTCTCATTTTAAAAAAAACTTAAGCAACAAATTCTTGAGTGCATCTTATTTATTTTGATAGCATGTCTATTTCTTATCCTTTTCTTTTACTAAATACTGTTGATTATTAAAATGATCCATCAAATTGCATTGTAGTACTTGTAAGCTGGAGCTATAAACTAGGCAGAAACCAGCACGTAAAAAAAAAAAATGGCGTGACACGGCATGGTTTATCAACATCCTTTTATTGATAGAAGCAAGAGGAAACAACAATTTCTTTTATACGTTCTCTCTTAATCATCTCTTTAATCTCTTCTTTCCTTTATTTACCTAACTTCCACATTTTTTGATTGATTCTTGATTGTTTAATTGAGCTAACTGTCCTTAAACTGTAGCTTAAAAATTGACAACTATCAAATTTGGTGTCAAACCATAGATTCTAGCTGTAAAATCGCTTCCAAAAATAACCACGGAAACACCTTAGGAATGAAGGAGGATTGAGGGGGGAAAATCAGAAATCATATGTAAGAAATGGAGCTTCAGCATAAAAGAAGCCTACAAGAGCAGAAGGAGGTGGATTTTGTGCATTCATCAGCAGAATGGTACAAGAAAAGTAGGAGGAGAGACTATGAATGGCCGAGTGCTGAAGTACGGTATTTAAGGAGCATATAGAAATAAATATAACATTCCTATGCATTTTAGTAGGATTGAGTTTTCTATTTTTAAGGTTGAAGGGTTGTGAGCATTGATATAAAGTGTGAGAATTGCATTAGCTCGGATCAAATATCTATAGGAATTAACGTTGGGTTAGTTGCGATGCATTTAGAAGGAGACTTTGGCATGGCATGAGTTATACTTAAAAGAAAAATTAACCATGTAACTGCGCTATTACGGGGAATACATTTTGATGTTAGAACAACAGTTCGACGATGATATGTTGGAAGACTCAATTGACTAGTTAAAGGAGCTCCGACAACTAGGAAATGTTAAAGAATACAATGCAAAATTTGATATGTTATTGCACAAACTAGTCATATCAGAACCATACTTAGCTTGTTTTTGAAGGGACTGAGACCATAAATGAAATATCATGAAAAGATTTCGAACCTTAGAACCCTACAATAGGTATATGAATCAACAATGAAGCATGAGATGTATATGTTGCATTGCTAAGGATTTAACAGTAGCTTAAGGAATTCTTAGCTAGGCAGCTTTATTGCAAAATAATCTTTTAAGAGGCTCTCAAGTAAATTGCCACGTCTTGTAATGAATGTGGGAAAAAAAAAAGAACAATGCAGAGCCAAAGATATTATGAAGACAACTATAAGCGGAGAGTTGGATGAGAGGCGAGCCAGAAGGTTATGCTACTGCTGCAAAGAGTACGTACCAGGCCATAAATGTAAGAAAGAAATTTTTAAATGTACATGGCTAAAAGAAGGAAGATCAATGTGAGGAAGTGGGAATAGAGGAAGAAAATCAACTAACCATAACATTTTAAGTAATGTCTGATATGGGTGCATTGAACTATTACAAAATGAGATTTCATGCTCACGTTAACAGCAGAACCATACATATGCTTATAGATGGTATAAACACACATAATTTCATAGATAAAGACTTATTATGGGAGGAAGGATGATTAACAATTGGAGGAGATTAGACCCATTACCATTAGTGTAGGGGATGGCCTCCATATTTGATGTCATCAATTGTATAAAAACTTCAGATGGAGAATGAAGGGCTAAATTTTTACAATAGATGAATTGGTAGTTAAAATTAAAGGAAGTGACATGGTCATAGGTACGCAATGTTTATTATCTCTCAATGATATCCTTTGTAATTACCAAAAGGGTAATATGAAGTTTTAGTTACTGGGTAGAAAATTAGAGTTGCATAATGAAGAGAAAAAGGATCTGAAGGGAGTTCTATAAAAGAAATTGGCAAGGTTATGGAAGATCAATGATGTGTTATGCAATTTTTTGATTAAAGATATGTCACATCGTTTTCTATCAAAGAGGGTAGATTTGAAGGATCGCTAGCTATTAGAGGAAGAAAAAATTCAATTGAATTTGGTGTTAGATGGATAGTTTAAGGTTTTTCTAAAACCTAAGGGCTTACCTCCTAATAGGTTCCATGATCAACGAATAACTCTTATTGAGGGCGATAAACCTGTTAACTTAAAACCCTATCACTTTGAGGATTTAGAAAGAAGCGATTTAAGAGCTTGCAGAAAAGATGATGAATCAAGGAACAATTAGACATAGAGTTAGCCCTTTCCCCTTGATGGTAATCCTTATTAAGAAAATTAGATGGCTCTTGAAATTTGTGTGGGTTATATATGGCCCATTAATCAGTGTACAATAAAGAATAAATTATCAATTTTGTTAGTGGAGGAGTTGTTTGATGAGTTACATCGAGTGAACTATCTTTCTAGATTGGATCTTCGTGCTAGTTACCATTAAATTCAGGTGTACAACGGAGATGTTCTCAAGATAACTTTCATGATACATTAATGTCATTATGAATTTCTCATAATATCTTTCAGTCTCACAAACACAGTAACAATGTTTCAAACCCTCATCAATTCTATCGTCAAGTCGCATTTAAGGAAATTTGTCCTAGTTCTTTCTGAAAATATCTTGGTATACTGTCGAACCCCCATCCAACATCTGCAACATCTTCAAATTGTCCGCCAAATATTACAAACACATGAATTGTATGTCAAAAATCTCTTAAGTGTTCTTTTGGAGTATCGAATGGGGAGTATTTAGGGAATATAATCAGTGTCTAAAGGGCTTTCCACATACACAAAACAAAATTCAGGGAGTTGATCAAGATTGGCCACAGTCAAAGGAACACAAAGGATCTCCGGGTCTTTGTGGATATTACCAACTCTTCTAAAAGAATGCATTTAATTGGAATGCTGAGGCTACCGTGGCTTTTCAAAAGTTAAAAGAAGCATTATCCTCTACACTGGCATTAGCTTTACCGGACTTCTCCAAATTGTTTGTGCGTGAAGTTGACGTTAGTGGGGAAGGCATTGGTGCGATGCTGATACAAGAACGTAATCCCATAGCTTATGCGAATAAAGTTTTATCTAATCAAATATAATCGTTTACCTATGTACGAGAAGAAATCTTTGGCAATAGTTATAACCAGACGGCAGTGGTCGCACTATGACAAGGAGATTTTTTTTAAAATTCGAAATGATCACCAAAGTTGTTGGATCAAAAAATAATGACGCGGTTCTAGCAAACATGGTTGCCTAAGCTCTTGGAATTTGACTGTGGTTTAAGTGTATGAAAAACTTATTACTATTTAGTTCTACTTCTATTTTTTTGTTGTTGTAGTTTTTAGTATTATATTTTGTAACATGGTTGCCTAAGTTCTTGGAACTTGAATGTGGTGTCAAGTGTATGAAAAACTTATTACTATTTGGTTCCAATTCTGTTTTTCTTTCGTAGTTTTTAGTATTATATTTTGTTCTTGGTTTTTATTTTTTATTAAAAATTAAAAATATATTTAGTTGAAATTTGTACCATAAAAACTATTAAAAGAACCTATTTATTTGAGATTTATAATAAAAACTAAAAAAATATAATTGCAATGCATGGTATTGATAAACGACAAATCTGAATAGCAGTAACATAGAAACACATACAAAAAAACTAGAAACAAAGAAACTAGAAACGCGAAATGTAGAAATGTAAAAGCTAAAATAATCCAAAAATGTAGAATAACAAACAATTGAAAATGAAAAAATGCAGATTAATGATAAATAGAAAACTAGTAATGTAAAAAAATAAAAATAAAAACCAAGAAAACCAAAAATATAGAAAAGTCAAACATTGATGGAAAATATGAAACAAAGAAAACCAAAAAAACACAATATAATTAGAAAAATATAAAATCGATTTCAGAAACTCACCTGGTTAAAAGCCCAACCTTTCGGTTTCAGAAACTCACGTCGAGAATCCACTTACATGGGAGATCTTCATCATGAGCCTAGTGAGAGAACATACTTGTGGGCTTTGATAGCCAAAACCTTAAAGCATTAGGTTTATGGGTCCTTTCCTACTCACACTTGACATCCCAACAATCTCCCCCTCAAGTGTGAAATTCCACAGTGGGCTTGGATTTCTCCTTGAGCGAAAGCCTTTTTCTGCCTTTTTTTTAGCAGCTCAAACATATGGTATCACCAAGAGCCCTTCTACTCCACTGCTTTGGATCCAGCAGGAGTCTCTTTGCTCTTCTTTGTGGCGAGGCAACCATGGGAACCATCAAGCCACTCCAATGAATAGTAAAAAATGCAATTATATTAGTGTAGCATTTAATCAAACTTGATTCACTATTTGGTTCATGTATTTTGTTTTTTATTTTATTTTTCTTATCCATGTATCTCGCATTTACTATCTTATGTTTTCCAAGAGTTGTATTGTTTGAAAGAGGTGTCTTATGTATCTATAAATACCATGTACTAGTTTATTTCCAAAATGGGACAAGAAATCCAAATCAAGTGAGTTATTTAGAATGTTTGAGTGTTCTCTTTTATCTTTTTATCCCCCTTATCTATAAAGTGGTATCAGAGCCATATTATTTTGAAGATGTCTAATTTCGTTGTTGCAATCCCCAAGCTTATAAAACAAAATCATGATAAGTGGTGTCTGTGTATGAAGGCGATTCTTGGCTCTCAAGCTGCATGGGAGATAGTAGAACAAGGATTTGATGAACCAGAAAATGAAGGAGCTTTGAATCAACATAAAGGAACACGTTACAAAAGAATCGTAGATTGGATCAACATGCTCTTAGCATCATTCATGCGGCATTGGATGATGAAATGTTTTAAAAAGTGTCAAACGCAAGAAAATCAAAGGAAACCTAGGTGATTCTTCAAAAGGCCCATAGAGGAGTTAACAAGGTGAAGAAGGGGCATCTTCAAACATTGAGAGGAAATTTAAATCCTTACACATAAAGGAGACCGAATCCATCCATGACTATTTCACAAGGGTCTTGGCAACTACCAATCAAATGAGGAGATATGATGAGAATTTGGACGATCTTCGTGTTGTGGAGAAAATTATCCGTACTCTTGATTCAAAATTTGACCTTGTTGCTCTGGCTATTGAACAATCTCAAGATTTGGAAGTCATGACCATTGATAAACTACAAAGATCCTTGCAAGCTTATGAAGAAAGATTGAAGAAGAAGGAGCCACTAGTTCAAGCCTTTTAAGCAAAGGTCTCTTTGAAAGACAAGAAGCAAGAATCCACTAGCTCATAAGGAAGAGGAAGAGGAAGAGGTCGTATTCAAGGCTACGAAAGAGGTAGAAATTATCGTGGTCATGATTGCGGTCGTGATCGTGGTCATGGAAGAGGCACACATCACTTTAATAGTGAAGAGTCAAGCCAACAATCTCAATACTTAAGAGGTTGTGGAAGCTATTACTATATGAGAGCAGGAGGAAGAAGGTATGACAAGTCTAATATTCAATGTCATAATTGTCACAAATATGGTCATTATTCCTATGAATGTTGGAGTGCTACTAGCAACTAAGGAGAGGCTTATCTTGTGGAGATGAAAGAAGAAGAAGAACTACTTTTTTTATTGGCTAACAAAGAAGAAGAAAATAAATTTTTATGCTATCTTGACACTGATGCTAGGAACCATATGAGTGGCAATAAAGAGCTATTCATGGAGCTTGATGAGAAGAAAAAAGGAGAAACCATTTTTCGCAATAGTTCAAAAATTTCAATTGAAAGCAAAGGTGATATTCTTGTCTTTACAAAAAATGGTGATCATAAAGTTATTTCACAAGTCTATTATGTTCCTTCTTTGAAAGCAAATATCTTGAGTATGGGACAATTGTTAGAGTGCACTTTGAGAAAGGAAGCACACAACATAATAGCAAAGGTACCTATGTAAAAGAATAGAATGTTCAAGCTCAATGTCAATGTTGATCACCCAAGATGCTTGAAGACATGTGTCAAAGACTTATCTTGGCTTTGGCATATGAGATTTGGTCATCTAAATTTTGGAGGATTAAATTTATTAGCAAAGGAGAATACAATGAGTATTTTGCCTCTCATTACTGAACCCAATCAATTATGTGAAGGGTGTGTCATAGGAGAGCAAATGAGAAAGCCTTTTTCAAAGGAGTCCACCATGAGAACCATCAAGCCACTTCAACTTATTCATGCTGATATTTGTGGCCCAATCAACCATTTTCTTATGGCATAGCAAACTATTTCTTACTTTCATTGATGATTTTTCTCGCAAAACTTGGGTTTATTTTTTCAATAGGAAGGATGAAGCTTTTGGATTTTTCTAAAAGTTCAAAGCCCAAGATGAAAATGAGTGTAGATTTGTCATCAAATCTTTAAGGAAGAATAAAGAGGGAGAGTTCACTTGCTTGGAGTTCAACAAATTTTGCAAATCTAAAGGCATTCGTCATTTTCATACGGCTCCATACTCTCCGTAACAAAATGAAGTTGTGGAACGTAAGAGTAGATCTATTCCCAACATGACAAGGAGCATGCTAAAGAGCAAGAATATGCCTAAGGAGTTTTGAGTTGAAGCTGTCACTTACGCTGTATATTTGTCCAACTTATCCCCTACTAGAAGTGTTCATGGGATGAGTCCTAAAAAAGCTTGGAGTGGTATCCTAGTGTTTCTCATTTGCAAATTTTTGGAAGCATAGTGATTGAACCGAATTTATACTATAAATTAGGCCCGCTTTCTTAAGTAATTATGCATTTGTTGACTCCTGATTTATGATTTTTATGCTTAATTTGGTTCCTTACATCGAGTT
>JANKOE010000002.1:48895793-48909108 GCA_026284465.1 Erythroxylum citrifolium | reverse complement strand
ATCGTATCCTAGGTTGTTAGGTGGTTAGGTTTAATTAACGATCGTATCTTGATTAAACACAACCTAAGGGAAAACTCAGGTTAATTTTTAACCCACGATTAATAGTTTCTAGGAGAGGTTAAAGAACAACAAATTAATAAAATATGCTTAATTAAGTTCTAGGTCGAGGTTGGACCGAAGAACCGGGTCCCTACCAAATTTTCCGTTTTTATTATTTTTGCATGTTTTCTTTAATTAGTTTTAATTAGTTTGTTTTATTTTATTTTCCTTATTTCAAAAATTCAAACCCCCCCCATTAGTGTAAACACCGATTAATTTCATTTTCTAGACTTTACACGCACTCTCTGTGGGATCGACCTAGACTCATCACTGCTACAGTAGTAGTTTAGTGATTTTAATTTTGATTAACGTTACGACGCGCGGTCAGATGTCAAGATATAATGTGAATACATTATCTAAAATTATGTTAGCTTGCTGTATTTTACATAACTTTTTGATACAATATGATTCGAATGAAGAAATTGTTGCAAGAGTTGATAAAGAGCTATTGAATAGTGATCATGAGGATGATAACGTCTTTGGAGGAATTACTAGGAATGAAGATGGTGGAAAAGGAGAAATAATAAGAAATAGTATAGCTGCGCATATGTCGAATGATTACATTACTCAACATTGATTTATTGAAAAAATTTTCAATACATTATGTAACATTGTTTATGTTTTTTCTCGTTTTTTTTATGGCCACTTGTAAACATGATTGTTCATCCTTTGAATGTAATTATCTTTAAAAATTCTATGCTTGTTTATGTTGTTGAGAAAAGTAAGATTAATAATAGTATAAGATGGTTTGTGTTGGATTGTGTTTGGAAAAAATAGGTGACACGATGGACGTAGAGGTGAATTATGATGAAAAAAAACTGATGGATATTTTAGGTGGAATTATGAAATGGATAAATGCATGCTTCAAGTTCTTAGGGACCAAAAAATAAATGTCAAAAGGAGGATAGAAATTTTAGTGCTGGTGCATATAGAGAGGTAATAAAGGAAATTAATGAAAAGTTTAGGGTTAAGATTAATCGAAGCAAAATTGTAAATCGCTTGAGAACTTTAAGGGAAGAAATGCATTTAGCAATATTTCTTGATGGCAAAAGTGGAATTGGATGGAATGATGTTACCAAGACATCTGAAGGTGTTCCAGAGGTGTGCCAAAGTTTGATAAAGGTATTTTATTTAATACATACCTAGTTAAATTTTTTTATATTTGTATTATTTTTTACGCATGAAGTTTGTTGACATAGTTTCTTGTATTTTGATTGATAGGTTAACGAAAACGTGAAACATATTTAAGGAAAGCCTTTACCTAATTTGAACCTTGTTTGCGAGATCTATGAGAAAGATAGAGCTACCGGATCTCAAGCTAAAAGTGCAAAGGAGAAGGTTCAAAGATGGGAAAAGGAAAGGTGGGATATGAATATTGAAGACATTGATAATATGCAAGCAAATAATGAGGTTCATTTAGAGAGTTTTTATCCATTTGAGAGAGAGAGTATTCCAAAAACACCAACAACTCAAACTCCCTCATCATCAACTCCTTCAGTGTCGAAGCCATCCTACAAGGGTAAGAAAAGAAAAGCATGAGTGGAAGACAAAATTTCTTCAAAATTACAAGTTATGTCCAATGCAATGAAAGAAATTGCATAAGCTATTGCAACCACAAACTCTCGTGTTAAAAAAGAGAAGGAAATATTGGACGCAATGAAAGAATTAGGATTGGAAGGACGTGCTCTCTTGGATGCAGTTGATTGGCTTGGAGAGCATCCTAACTTTATTGGTGTGTTTTTTGCATGTCCGGTTGAACTATGTTTAGATTGGTTGTCTAGGAAGATGGGTTGGTGTTAGGTTTTTATAGCTTGCGCTATTTGAGTGTGGAACTTTATGGATGATATAACTTGCTCTATGCAAGTATGAATGTTTTTTATTTAATTTTCTGATGTAGCGATCTTATGTCTCCTTATCACAGGAAGACATGTTAAGCTTGTTATTATATTATGTAATTTGGAGTGAAATTTCAAAAATTGATAGTGTCTTGTAGTTGTCAACGCTAAAGAACTACTGCTCGTTCATATATTTTTAAGCTTCGAAATTATAATAGTTTTCTATTGTCTTCATAGCTCAGTCTAGCCTAATGTCATTTGCAATCAATTTTTTCTTTTCATTTTAATAATGAACTTTTTTTATGATATCACTTATAATGAAATTGATGTTTATAACTTGCTTTATGTAAGTGTGAATGTTTATTATTTAATAAGATTATTTTTTAGTCAAGGGTAAAAATGTCATATGAAATAATTAAATTCATTTTGATTGTATTCCAAATAGTATAATTGAATTCAATTATAATATTACTGGGTTTGTTCCAAACAATATAAATTGAATTTAATTCAATCTCATTAATGTAATTGAATCTAATTCGTTAATGAATTCAATTCGAAGGTTTCCAAACAGAGTAAATTCAATTCAATTCAATTCGTTGATAGTACCTTGTAGTTGTCAACACAAAAGAACTACTGCTCAGTAATGCATTTTTAAGCTTTCAAATTATAATATTTTTCTATTGTCTTCATAGCTCGGTCTAGCCTAATGTCATTTACAATCAATTTTTTCTTTTCATTTTAATAATGATATTTTTATGATATCACTTATAATGAAATTGATGTTTATAACTTGTTCTATGTAAGCGTGAATATTTATTATTTAATAAGATTATTTTTTATTCAAGGGTAAAAATATTATATGAAATAATTGAATTCATTTTAATTGTGTTTTAAACAGTGTAATTGAATTCAATTTTAATATTGCTGAATTTGTTCCGAATAGTATAAATTGAATTTAATTCAATCTTATTAATGTAATTGAGACCAATTTATTAATGAATTTAATTATAATTTCTTTTTTTTTTAACTTCGTCATAAATTTTTATTGAAAGAGGTACGAAAATCGAACCGTGACTTGTTAATAGGTATGAAAAGCCAACCACGACAAGGGACGCGGAAATATGGAAACACTCTATCTTCTCCTCTCAATTACCTCCACGTTTCTTACCTCCAGCCTTTTATCTCTACTCCTCCTTGTACGTACTATCTTCAAGCGCCTCCGTGACGTCTCCACTTCCTCCGCCGTCAAAACTTCACCTCACTCGGTCTATCTCTATGAAGGCACAGTTTGGCACGAGCGCCGCCACCCTGTCCGTCACTCGTTTCAGTACTCTGTCCGCTATGCGCTTTTTGACCTCGACCACGCTCCGAATCCCCCTCCCGACCATCTCTCCGCCGATGATGCTCGACGGGTTACCTGCACCGATGGCCCAGTGTTAGTAACTGCTTGCTCTTGAGTTTAAACACATCAACAAGAAAACTTTGCTTTATAATTTTTGCACGTTGCATCATAAATATCCGCTTCTTAATTTGAAGCTCAGTTGAAGCAGAACCTTCTTTAAATGCTCAGTTTCGATTTATGGATTCTATTAACGCACAGATTTAACCTGTAAACTTTGGATTATTTGTTTCTTTAAGCGACGAAGCAGTTTCGTTAATTATTAATGTGATTAAGGAAATGATGAAACCGACTAAGAGCTCGGAACTTTTACACTAAAAACCAGTTTCCTGTAGAATAATGAAATGAAATTAACGTTTTTATTCATTGTTGGATTCTGGTCTGTGTAGTTTACATACATTCTGCGATATCTCCTGTAAGTTATACATTTACATTCTGTTCGCACAAATGCACCAGTTACATTTGATCCAATTACTAGTGTTAAATTATTTTATATAATCGCCAAATGTTCATTTCCGTACAAATGCTTTAATCGTTGAAGCTGTTCTTCTACATTCTTTTTTATGGTTTTGTGTCACTCAAATCTGTCCTTCCACAACATGCATTTCAACTAGCGATTTCCTTGAGCTTCTTAATTTGTTTGGAATTGGGCAATCCTTTTGCAGCCTTCTGTTGACAATACCTTCAAGTGTGGGTTATGAGCAAAATCCACTGAGCTTGTATTATTGCTATGACTTGGATGGCACTGAACAGCACTTGTCAAAGTGCATAGCTGAGGTTTGTTCTTGAAAACGAGTCGCTCATTTGAAAATCCTTCTATACTGTACACTTCATATAAGGCCACCTTTAGTGCTTATATTCTCCTACAGTAAACGAAGTATAGCGCAGATGTTCTTTTGCTTTACATGGAATATAATGTCGAAGCTGGTAATTCTAAACTCAGAAGCTAACTTTTTTCTAGCTGTTCTAGTTACAATGAATTCGTATTAATTTGGACTGACGGTCTAAACCCTCTCAGAAGAGCAACCCTTAGTCTTTACCACGAATTGGAGCCTTTGAAGAGAAGAACTAAACACATGAATAGTTCACTTTTTTTTTAATCTTCTATACTTAGACAAATGAATACCTAGATCTCTCTGTCATGATTGCAAAACTTTTGTTGGCATTTTATTGCCTTGGAATCTGAGAGCATCACAGCTGGTAGGAATCACTCATCATGTTCCTGTTTAATATCTCTTTGGTCTGAGTTTTAAAACTATGAAATTCTTTATGTACTAGACTTCTTTGCTGATTTTGTGATTCTGGTTTAGGTAACAAATACACCATGGGGAGAAAGGGTTAGGTTTGTTTTCAATCCAAATTCAGATTTAGTGGCAAAGCCATTGCATGTCAGCCCTTTCATGGTATATCTTATTCTTGGCCTTACTCTTTGTAGCTATTCGTTTTTAATCATGTTAAGTTGCTTATTACATGTTTTGTATGTTGTTCCTGATACTTTTCAACAGGACAAATGTAATGCATGTTTACAACCCTATTGATTGATTGACTCTCATTCTCTATTGATGTATGATGTAAACATTGAAATGTTTTAATTTCTTGTGTCAATGAATTCATTCAATCCAAAAGCTTTAGCTTTTTGTCATAGCAGAAAAATATTTTAAATACTTGAACATATCGATTTGCCCTGATTTGAGAACTTCACCATCGTTTTTGTGCTTTCCATGACTGAAGCATATTTATTGTATCCAACATTTTTTCTTTTATCAATTAACTGGAATTTTAGGACTTGTTGTCGGTTGGCAATTTCCTAGTCTGTCATTAGCACATAGCTTTTATCACGTGGGGTGTGTTCTTTCTGTGACTATTGTTTTGGGAGGCACTCCTATGACAGCACATACTTCCGTAGGAGATCTAATCCGTGTCAAAATTAGACAGCGCACATTGCTTTTGTATTCATACTCATTCCTTCAGCTTCTCATAGTAGTTTCAGAATTAAGGAAATCGTAGCATTCATTTCGTGATACAATTGTTGCTCGTTAAAATAATATTTTGGGAAAGTGCAGGATATGCTAGGAAATTGGAGCATCAGCACAGCTGTTCCTGGAGATAATTTATCTGTTTTTATTTCTGTTCAACATCCTGAGCTAGGTGACTATTTTGTGGCTACGCTAAAAGCCAAACGAATATCCTCAGTTCTAGTCTGTGATCTGGATATGTTCTTCTGGTTGATGCCTCATAAAGTTGCACTCTGGATTTATTGGCATGTAAGTCGACCTACTGAAGTTACACCAGTTAAATTCTTGATTTAGGGATTTTTTCTTTGTACTCAACTCTTCATCCTCTATTTCACTTGCCTAAGGCCATTCACGAAGAGCCCAATAGAAGCCAATGCATGAATTTGTTAACTTGAGGATCCATGAGACAAAATTCTGGGCATAAAGTTAGCCAAGCAACTTTGTCATAGGATTTTAGTTAGTCTACGTACGTGCTGTATATATAGATGGTCCAGTTTTGTTTGTAGAAATTTTCTTAATAAGCTTGGTGTTTGGTGTATCAAAATGATTTTGTGATTGTAGCAATCCCTGTTTTCTTTCTAAAAGAAATTAATTTTCTAGTCCTGTTGCATTCACCATATTTTTTATTTCATGTAGGCTCTTAAACTTTGGTGGAAAAACGTGCCATTTATTCAGCATCCAAGATGTAATAATCCTGCATATCGGGAGGAAGCTTCTATACGTGATCGAAAACTTCAATGTTGTACGGCTGTTGAAGGGCACAGCAATGGAAGTTTGAGACCGGAAGAAGGCCATCCAGGAAATTTGGCTGTGCGTTCATTCAAGTGGAGGGATGCTAAGTGGCCTTGGTATTGAACTATGAATATGAACACCTACGAAATATATAACTTTGTTAGTAAATGTAGCTTTTTAATAAATTTGTTTAGCCAATTATTCAAATAAAAAGTTTCTTATTATTAATAATTCTCCGTAAACAAGTGGTAAATTATAGAATATATCACAGAATAATAGTTGCAACATGCCTCTTCTCTATCGAGCCTTTATTTATGAGTTGTGATTTATGTAAAGTTGTGGAAGTAACTAATCCCTTTTATGTATTCTTGTCTGGTCGCGTCATTTGTCGCCCACATGACAGTTTGTCTCTTTCAACCCCAATCTTTTGCCCTCTTCTCTTTTTTAGTACTCTCCTTTTCATCTCACCCTAACTTTGTGTGACTTGTCCTCTTCTCGTACCTAGGTTGTCTCTCTACCTTCACCACCTTCTTGCTACCCGCTATCATTCCTTTCCCTATGACTCCTCCTACTCCATCTTATATTCTTCTTCCTCTAGTCTTGCTTCCTCCCTCCCGCTTCCCCAAGTTCCTTCTTCCTCTTCTCATTCCCTCCCTTATAACATTTATTTGTTCATGGTTGTCAGTGATGACTATCTTTTCCACTCGTTGAGGTTTTTACCCCTCCTCTTTTAGACGGTATTTCAAAGATCTCAACCTTTGGATGCAATTCGATAATATGCAACTAGAACATTGGTTAATAAAAGAGTTAAGTTACTTATCAACTGTCGTTGAAAAACTAATTCGCTTAGATGAAAACACTGCCGCCCTGAAGAAAATGTTTTTGCTCAAATCTACCTAGAGGTTTATTTGGAAAAGTATTTTCTAGAGTCAATCAAAATCCACAAACTTGATGATAAGATTATTCTTGTTGACGTTAGTTTGGGTTATTAATGGACGCTTAAAAGCAATCAGTCACCTAGGGCGTGGAAAGAAATTAATATGATGTTTAGTAACGGGAATTATGAACAACTTATGGGATTTTATTCTAAAAACTTACCTCATGATACTAAAAGCGCCACTTAGATGAAACAGGAATCAAAGCTTAATTAAAATTGTCACCAGCCATTATAGTGATCATCTTTTGGAAGTAGAATCCACAAGGCTCCACATTTTACTGTTGGGGTTAGAATGAAGCAATAACACCACTAAGAGACCCCCTTCATCCTCCCTATCCCCCTTCATCCTCCCTATCACATTCCAATTGTAGGTCACAAAAGAGCACGGACTAATTGATCCTTTTGTTCCTTGTAAATCTAAAAAGAAACTTGATAGCAAACCTAAGACAAAGGTTAATACTAGCTCATCATATACCTCCTTTTAATGTTAATTCTTGCATAGAATGTAAGGGTATTAACTTGACCACTAAACACTACATTATAAAAGAAATTTTGCATTTCTTACCTCTACTAATCGTGGGTCCTTTGGAAACCAAAACAAAAGCTTAGAAGATGCACATTTGGTCCATTGTTATTGATAAAAATTGGCTTGTTTTGAGCAACCATCAAATACTATAATGAAGGATTTAGATGACCTAAGATTCCTCAGGATGATTACTTTAGCCTCTTATCAATCTAATCAATTTATCCATCTTAGTTTAACTTTAATACAATTGGTGACTATGACTCCTTTTTCATCCTTCCATAAACTCTTCTAAAAGGAGGAATATATGGTTGAACATCTCCAACATTAGCATTTATATTGCTACTCCTTAGTTTTTTGTGACTTTAAATCTATTATTTACTTACATAAAAATGATGGCTAGTTAAGTAGCCACTAATTAAGGAACCTCAAATTATTCATTTTTATTTCTTTTTCTAGCCCACTAACTTAAGTATAAGACCATTTTACTTAGATGACTTATATGTACAACCAATCCTCAAACTTATACACCCAAGGTCAAAGACTTAGAACTCATAGATGTGCCTATGAAAAGAACAGTTGGACAAACCAATATACAAAACCAAATCAAATGTTAGAGAAGAATCCATGGGTAAGAAAAAAATCATGGAGACAATTATGGAAACGTTTGAAACAATTGAGGAGAAATAGAAATGTATAAAAACCAAGTTAAAGAATAACTCTCCAATGGGAAAATAAACAAATTTGGCTTTAAAGGGATAGGAAATAGCCCAACAAGAATCAATAACCCGCATTGCATCACACCTAGCATGGACCAGATTGGGTTGAAAGGACCAACAACATTACTAGCATTATTTTTCTTTAATGGAAAGACATGTTCAAAATATTTTGCATCTCTAGATTCATAAATATAATTATTATTAAAAAAAAGAAACTATATGTAGCACTGTTTTGAGCATAACCAATAAACATAAAATCAAAAGATCTTAGGTCCAATATTTGTCTTTCTAAAGTTTGGTAAGCCAACTTCAGCTAGACATCCCCTAAACTTACAAATAACTAAGGTTAGGAGAAAATAATTTCCATAATTCATAAGAGGTTTTGACTAACTCTTTGTGAGGAGTTCAATTAAGAATATAGCATGTAAAAATTACCACTTTCCCCCACATATTGTTAAATATAACAAAACTCAACAATATAGCATTTATCATTTTCTTAAGCATCCGACTTTTCCGCTCAGCTACACTATTTTGTTAGGGTGCATGTATTATACCATTCTTTCACAAAAATCCTTTAAAAATTAGTGTTACATTCTTCATCCCTATCAAACTTATGTGTCTTAAGTTTCATGTTGAATTGATTTTCTACTTTTTCTTTGTATTTTCATAACATCTCTTCAGCTTCATCTTTAGATCTTAGGAGGCAAACCTTGACATATCTACAATAATCATCAATAAGGGTTATATAATTTTTTTAAACCCTTTTTACTAATAGAGTTCTTAAAATCATCCAAATTTGTGTAAATCAACTTAAGCAACTTAGTGCATCTAGTTGTTATAGGTTTCAACAATTTTTTTCACAAACTTTGTTTCTACACAAACAAAGTGCTTAGAAAAGTTATCATCTATAACATTTATCAAATGAATGTTTTTAAGTCTCTTAATATAAGTAACATTAACATGTCCTAGCCTATCATGCCATAAATAATAGATTTAGCAATATAAGCAAAAGTAGTAGCAGAGTTAGCATTGAAAGCAGGAGAAATATTGCTTAGTATAAAGAGTTCATCAACTAAGCATCATTTTCTCAAAAAGTCCATGTTTCTTTTAATTACTACCTTATCATCCTTAAAAATAATTTTCAATCCAACCCTATTAAGCAAGCTACAAAAAACTACGTTCCTACATAGGAAGGGGACATATACGACATCATTCAAAGTTAAAGTCTTCCCATAAGTAATTTTAAGGAAGATCTTTCATTTACTAGGCACTATAGTAGTTGTAGAGTTTCTCATGAAGACATGTTCCCTATCTATAACATCCTTAGACTAGTGGATCAACTCCTTGTTTGTGTTATTATGATTTGAAGCACGGGTATCCAGCACCCACGTAATTTTGTTCCCCACCAGATTAGCCTCCATAACTACAACAATTATAATTTCATCTTTTTTAATAAGATTGGTTTTACTTTTTCTATTGCCCATCCTTTTGATTCTTATTGCCCTTACCTTTGAACCTATCCTTAGAAATACCTAAAAAAGACTCAACTAAGTTAGCTTTAACAAAAATAAAAGAAACATAATTGAGCATATCTTTAAAGTAATTAGCCTCTTAGTTCTCATACAAATCCATTCTTATGCTTCAATTGATTTCTGTAATCGCTCTAGGATGGTGAAAACTTCTCTAATAGCACATTTGCTTGCAATGTCTCATACATACTTATGCCCTCACAGCACATCAACCATCACTTTCTAGTATTTGTGAACTTACTCCACCACTTGTTTTATCATCCACCATCTGAAAGTGCAACCATTTGCACACCACATATTTTTTCTTTCTAGTATCATCTTTATCATACTTCTTCTATAGGGAATCTCAAATCACCTTGATAGATTTTTTATTCATAAAAAGATCAAACAGAGACTTAGTCATACGGTTTAGCAGATGTCCTCTAACTATTTTATTATCCTTTTCAAAGGTTATGGCTTTAACAAACAAAATATCAAAGAATAACATATAATATATTTCTAGCTACTTAAAGAAAATAAGCTATTTTTAGGACCAACATTTGTAATTGGTTCCATCCAAGGGTTCGAGCTTAGAGATGTCAGGTAAGAATTTTTTTGTTGATACGACCATTGTTGATTTCTTCTATGAATTTTGCTTTCAAATTGAATGGAAAATAAAGGTACATTAGAGAAAAGAGGTAATAAGAACAACTTATCAAATGGTTGTATCATGGTATATTCACTACCTTCGAGCAAAATTTGACACAATCATGTTTTAATCAATGATGTTGTCTACTCCCCAAAGTTAACACAACTAGTCCTCGAACTCATGCAGTCGAGGTAGAAAACTTGGAACTCACAGAAATATTGTCACCTAGAGAAAGTCTTATTAGGTTTGGCATAAGGCTTTACCTATGAAAAGAGTGATTGGACAAACCAACATACGGAACAAAATCAAATTTTAAAGAATAATCCTTGGGTGAGGCCAAAAATTGTGGAGACAAATCTAGAAACGTTCGAAATAGTTAAGAAGAAATAGAAACATGTAAAGATCCAGTCAAAAAAACAAACTCTTAAGTGAAAAATAAAAAATTTTGGCTCAAAAAGTATTGGAAATAACCCAACTCAAATCAATATCTTGCACCCAAGCCCATTTTGGATTAGGGGGAGGGCGGCGCTTGTGCAAAGTTGAGTTAAATTTAGCCTTTTACCAAAGTATCAAAAGACAAGCTACTTAAACCTTGACAAATACTTCTCTCAGTATAAAAACTGAAAGAAGGTTTACAAGTATCAATGTGGGACAAAAATATAATACTTAGGATAAAAAATGTCTTGGCCAAAAAATATAATACATAGGATAAAAAATGTTTTGGCCAATCTAAGTAAAGGAGGGGGCTTAAACAACCATTTATCCAACAAAGACTTACTAATGTGCCCCTTGAGACTAAGTCTTCCCTTCTTTTCAATTTATCCAAAATAATTTTATGTTGCTTGCCTTATAATGTACAGAAACTAGGGATTGCGATTTTGGGGTAAAAGTGATGTTCTAATCACTGTTTACTTCAACTTGTTATTTGTACAGAAAACGATGGTATCTATACCATCAATGCGAAAATGGAAAAACGACAGCTACTAATCAAAACGACTACAGCTACTAATCAAAACGACTTACACATATGTACAGCTCTACAACACAATACAAAAGCTCTATAAAATAAATACAACATACTCTACATATAAACATTTATATGATAAACTAGAAAAGAAACATTACCAAAACTAAGTACCCAGATTTTTAATATCACCTCTTTTTCATGAGCGGCGAAGAAAAAGATGATGTTGACAAATACTAGAGAAGAAGAAGAAAGCGACGAATTATAAGAAAGCGACAAGGGACAAAGGAAAGGACTACGAGATGTTTTGAGGGATTTTCAATTTCTTAATTTAATTATAATACTTATCTGCATTAGCTTTATAGGTCGGTGTTGGTCGAAATGGTCAATAAATAAAGCTGGTACTGTACTATAGTTAGATTTTAAGTAACGTTTTTCAATCTATAGAACGATATTTGTGACTTTGCTTACAATATAAGAAATGATTTCAACCTCCATCTGAAAATATAACATCTCAGAATTAAGATACTTTCTAAAGCACAACCAATTCATTAATGCACTCTACTTCTTTCTTTTCTTCATCATTAATCAGTTAAACGAGTCTTCACCGTCAGATTAGGTATACCAACCATAAATCTAGCCTCTTCAGACGTGAAGCATGTATTAAAAAACAAAAATTAAGCACACGAAACACACCTTTGTCTTCGATCCAGTTCTTGGAGGGTTTATGTTATTACCTTGATAATTATATCAAAATGACGTTCATTAATTGTTGATAATTACTCACAAGAGCATAGAGTGGTACCCAATCACTGTGACAATTTCTTCTTTTTTTCTTGATAACAAAGTCACCGTAGTTGTTCAAAACACCGAGAAGTAAGAAATTAAGCCGAGATTCAAGCATAAGCAATAAGACTCGTCACAAATAATTGACTTATTATAACATTATTTTATGCATGAATAGGTTTGATTTTTGTGGTCAATGTGGAAAGCCAAAAACGAAATTAAAGGTGCGTATAATGCTCTTGTCACCTTCACGGATCTTCCATACACGTGTCAAACAAACCAAGTGATTGGATCTCCCTGCGTCAGAGAAGATCACCCCTGGTGGGTCCTTTGTACAAACGTATGTAATATTATGCAGAAAACAAAACCAATCATGCATGTGTTTCAAGAATCAGCAAGCTCAAGCTTTTGCGGCCTTCTGGAGAAGTCTTTGAATGATGATAATGTTTATTATGTTGCATGTCTATCAAGAGCAGAAGCATTTGAAGGGATAAACAAACACATGTCCAGAGTACGTTCAATTCAATCATAGTAAAAAAATTTCTAAGCTGTACCCCACTTGTATTATGTGAATGTATATCACCAATGTGGATCTCATGATCTGATCTTGTCTTACAGATCATCCTAGGCGTTCAATAAATTGATCGCAAGAAATTGGGGAAACCAATCAAGTAAACGCTTATGTGCAAGAAAGCAAATTTTGGAGTTTGATTACATCAATGTTGCCACGTCTCCGTCACTAGCTGTCCACAGTTGATGATGTGGAATTCTAACTGAGAGAGAGCTGGCAATGTGATATTACAAATCCAATCATAGTTACCTGCTTCGTATTGTCAACGTCTACCTATTTAAATTCAAGGGGTGTAATTGAGTGATAGGAATTCATCCATCTTTAACTAAAGGTTAGGGGTTCAATTCTTAACTTTAAGTAGGGATGGCAATTATACCCGAACCCGATGGGCACCCGATAAAATTACCCGAATGGGGGCGAGTATGGGGAGCAAATTTTTACCCGTGGGGCAGGTATGGGGGGTTAACAAAAATACCCGTCGGGTATCGGGGCGGATATGGGGATACCACCCCCATACCCGTTTACCCGTTATATATATTGGATATTTTCTCTGGCTTCTCTCTAGCCCTATGGGTAAG
>JANKOE010000002.1:48850431-48861186 GCA_026284465.1 Erythroxylum citrifolium | reverse complement strand
ACGAATATACCATTGTCTTGAAGACTGCTTCAGGCCATAAATTGATTTTAATAAACGACATACTTTATTTTCTTGACTTGCCTTGATGAAACATTCAGGTTATTCCATATAGATTTCTTCATCTAATTCACCATTGCGAAAAACAGTTTTTATATCCATTTGATGTAATTCAAGATCTATACTAGCTACTATAGTCAGAATAAGACGGATTGAAGCAAACTTCACAACAGGTGAAAAAGTTTTCTTGTAATCAATTCTCTCCTGTTGTGTAAATGGCTAAATAAATTGTCTCATGCCAAGATTAAACATAAAACGAAGTCAATTTGGAGGTGGAAACAGAGTTAGAGTAGAGTCACTGGAACAGAGAATCTAAACTTTTTTTACGAGAAGAAATCCTCTATTTCACTTACTTTATTCCATTTATATTCCTGCTTCCAATACGCTATCGTTTTATGTACATTTAAAATAAAATGATGTCATATTGAAGGCAGAAACATGATTGTAACAAAGTATTTGAAATAGAAAATTTGAACCCTTTTGACGAGAAGAAATTCTCTGTTTTATTAACTCTATTCCAATCATATTTCTGCTCTAATAGGAGAGCGTTTTACATACATTTATCATAAAACAATATCGTATTAGAGGCAATAATAAGATTGTACTTTCTCGCTGACATTTCCATACTTCAATTGTTAGCACTAGTAGGGGTAATTCGCATTCGCCATGCATCTACCAGACAATCTAATGCTGTGAGCGGACATAAATAGAAAGGTGCTTTAGCGTTGTTTAACTGGATGGTAATTAATGAAATGAAATAGAATGTAATAGAACGAAACATAATGGTTTATGGAATAAAATGTAATATAGTGAAAATTTGTTTGAGAGGAAGGAAGTGTTCATAATATAATGTAGTTAAATATTGTTTAAAAGATGAATAAAATGTAATGCATTGTATAATAAATAACTATTATACCACTTACATTAATATAGTTGTTGGAGGAGGTTTAACGCTATGATTTTAAAACAGAAATTATGTCTAATTAAAAAATCACAATTGTGACTTTACTAATAAAATTATATACAATTTATTATTAATTATATAAGAATTTTTCATTAATTATTTAATAAATTTTATTATATTCTATTTTACGTGATTTATATTTAAAACTAATTTATTTATATAGAAATAATTGGTATTACGGTAAAGAGAAATAATTAATATTACAAAAAATAATTGATATTAGAAAAAAAAACTAATACATATATAAAAACGTGTTGGCTGTTATTAGCGTAAAGAAAAATAGTTGATATTACAAAAAAATCATTTAAAATATATTAAATAATATATATTTATTAATTTATATTCCATTCTAAACTTCTCAAATTAAAAATTTCTTATTTTCATAATTTAAAATAAAACGAAACAAACTTTCGCTGTCTGTTAATTAACAATATCTTTGGACCACACCACATAAGTCCCTCGCTACTTTATCCTCTCAGAATTTGCTTTTTAGTTTTTCACTGGCTGTGGAAGATGGTTTTGTGTTCTCTGCACGCCGTCTCGTCTGTCTCTTCGCTCCAGAGGACCAACTCTTCTCCTTGTTATTCCTTAGATTCTGAATGTTCTTCGATCAAAAGCATTATTTTTCCTAGGCGAAAAGCCATAGCCTTTGGTTCCGGTTTGTCGATGGTTTCTCTGCTAGACTTGCTTAATACCATCTCAAAGCTGCCTTCTTTTCACTCTGCCGTTGCCCTTCAACTAGATGAGCTACAGCAAGAAGAAGATAGAGCCGTTAATCTTTTCCAGGTCTTGATAGGCACCCTAAATTTCTTTTCTTTATTCTGCTCCCTTTTCGTTAAACATAATGGTGTTCTCAAAATTGAAATGACATGGCATTGCTGAATCAATCTGTTAATTGTCCATATTGAACATGTCTTTCACGAGTTCCAGAGATAAGTTTTCAGTAGTTCAACGTTCTGTTTCAGTAGAGCATTTCTGGCTTCTGGACAAATTTAATTCCCCTTTCCATTTTGATCATATTGGTTGGATTGAAATAAGTTGTCTCTTTTTTCATTCTTAAGAGGGTGCTTTGCTATAATGTGTTCGGTTTAAAGATGCATTGCTACTTTCATAGTTATTCGAAATTAACCTGAGAGATTGTTTCGGAGGTTTCTAGTCTTTTTCTACTTTGAATTACAAATTCTTAAGGTTACCTATCCAAGGGCCAGGATAATAAAGACAGTGGAAAGAACTTAAAGAACAAAGTCTGCTTAATATTGTACTATTTCCATGTTATTCAGCTGTCTGTGTTGCATTTCTCATTCTTGTATCTGAATATTTGGCTTTAGGAAACATCACCATCAATTGTTTTCATTAAGGACCTCGAGTTAGCCAGAATCCCCGAGAATTCTTCTGATGAAATGATCCTTACGGAGGATGAAAACACAAAAGTTGAAGGGACAGGCTCAGGCTTCATTTGGGATAAGTTTGGTCACATTGTGAGTATTTATGATGCAACGTTTCACGTAATTACCAACCTTCATAGTTTGCCATGATCTCGAAATTACCTTAACAACTCTTCATTAAACAAGATAATTGATTTGATGAGAATAAAGTAATGATAATGTTCTATATTTCGTCTTGTTGAAGTACTTAAAAAATTGATTGCTACATGTGTTGAAAAATCAAAATTGATCTCATTCTTACGGAAATAAATAATTTTTTATGATTTTTTGAAACTAAGCTTACTTTAATTATATAATATCATTAATTTAGAAACATAATAAAATACTAATTATGAAATTGTATATTTTTTTATTCTTTTATCAATTTTCTCATGAAACTACTTTCTTAATTAAGTTATTGAAAACTATCATAATTGCGAAAACAACCTACTCACAACGACATTCATATACTCTACAACTAATAGAGAGGGATATATTAAGAGTAATAATTCAAATAGAAAGAGCACATGTTTATCTAAAAGGTTTGAAGCCTTTTAATAATTTAATTAAAGTTAATTAGAATTAATTTTAATTAAATACTAATTAGGTTTCAATAAATTTCAATATTCAATATTGGCCTTTATTAGTCAAAAGTCTCATATTTGCCTTTTAAATTTTCTTAAATTTATAATTAAGTATAACTTGACTAAATTATTTTTTTTAACCATTCTATGTGTGTGATCTATTATATTTTTAAGTACGTTGACAATGTATAAATTATGTTATTTAATTTATCTTTAATTTTTTAATAAATGATTTATATTCATATATCAAGATTAACATTTAGCAACGTATAATGACTATTTAAATATTAAGAATACCAAAGTAATTTTGCTTAATCTTTTTGTCAATATTTCTTTCTCTTGTTATACATCTGATTAGGAACATAGGATGAATTTAACATTCACTCTATCTGATTGTAATCATTTTAGTTAAACATTACTAATTAATTATTGTAGTAATATTTAAAAGATTATTTGTAAAGTGTTATTCCACCTTTGTTAAAGACTTTTCAAATTAGTGCTAATCGAAAAAAATAGAAGAATTTCCTCATTACTTTAGGTAATGGATCTCATATCGATCTCTAAACTATTTAGATAGTTCATATTATGTTTAACAAATACCAATTGAGTTAGTCTTAACTATGATAAGCCTTAATCAAAATATAGTAATTTTTATAGAATTTTCAAGTTAGGTAAGTTCTGTGAATTTTTTTTCTAATAAAGACTTACATATTTACATAACTATCTTATATTTGGGTCTATAAAATAGTCTATTTCTTTCGTAAAGAATAAATTTAATATGTGTTAGTCCTACTTTATTAATACTTAGGCTTAATGGAATTATAACTAAAAATGATAATTAAGAATAATACATACATATTCTATTATTCTTGTAATTATATTTTTATTCACAAACTATAGTTATCTTTTAGATTTTATTTTTATGAATTAGTTAATTAAACAATATAAATAAAATAAAAATATATTTAGTTAATTATGTCAAAAATATATAATCAATTAATTGATTGTAAGACATAAATTAAAAATATGTTTGATGCAAAAGAACTTAAAGTCTATAAGAGAAATAAAAGAGGAAAGATCAATCAATCTTATGCTTTAATTTGGTGAGACGAGGATTGAGAATTGAGTTGACATCAAAGATAAAAGCTGAAATTTAGATTGTATTAGGATTCCTTATTAGATAGGAAGTAATAGGATTATGTTATTCTATTTTAGATATGCCATCTTAGTTGTATAAGACTTATAAAATTTCTATTATAATAGGATTTAAATTAGAACCCTTTTCCTAAGGATTCTAATAACACTATATATATGTGTACCCAGCCTTTCATTAATAACAAACAATCTGAAATTTTTCTACAAACTTGAGTTTTCAACTAGAAGGTGTGATGCTTTCTTTTAAGAGTGATTCTTAAATCCTAGAAGTGATTCCTAGTTTCTTACCTTTCATTCTTTGTGTTCACCACAAAATTCCAACAACCAAAATCCTATCTTCTAGCATATTAGACCCTAAAATTCTAATCTTAAATTTCAGCAATCAAACTTTAAGATTTCAGCTATACAAAATTTGAAAATTTAACATTCTTAGCCAAAGTTAAACCCTAAAACTTGATATCCTAGCAGCCTAATGTCAGGCATATTTCTTAATTTTGTGTTTTTTAGCTACTAGTCGTTAGGAAATTAACGTCTATTGAGACATCTAAGACAAAGAAATCAATCAACAACTCATTGAGAGCACATGTGAGCCTTTAGAGGGCACGATAGAGTTGAAACACCCAACGAAATCGATGCTATTACTATGAAGTTCGTGTTGAAGGCTCTGATTTTGTAGGAAAGATGGATCCACACCTGTTCTTAGATTGGACAGAAGCAATAGAAGATTTCTTTGACTAGTACCACTTGTCAGAAGGTCGAAAAATTCGTTTCACAAAGATGAAGCTCGTTGGACACATTAAAATTTGGTGGAGATTGGTAGAGGATAGACTTTGAAAAATAGGCTAGCCATTAATTGTTGATTGGGAAGAGATGAAACTAAAGTTATCAAAAAAATACTTACCATTTCATTATCAGGAAGATCTCCAAGATCAACTCACAACCCTTAGACAAGGGATTATGTCCGTAATTGAGTACACGGAAATATTTGATAAACTTTCTATCCAATGTGAAGGGACGGAGTCGGAAGGACAAATTATATCTCACTCCAAAAATGGCTTAAGGGCAAAAATTCGCAAGGAGCTGATAATGTAAAGTATTTACAGCCTTGAAGATGCATATCACTTGGCTTTAAGAGCAGAACAATACTTAGGATAACAAGTAACTAAAAAGTTTCAAAGTCAAGTCGGGGAGTTCGGCATGAAGAGAACTATGACGATGCAAAACTTTAGACCAGCACCCAATGCATCAAAATTTGCACCACAAAACAACTACAAAACTTCTCAAAGAGCTTTAAACCATAGCTGATACTGGGGAGAAAGGAGGCAGTAGTGATAAGAAGTGCTTGTAATGCAATGGGAGGGGCCACTTTGCTTATGCATGTCCTACTAAAGCTTTGCATATGATGGGAGAAGAAGAAGAGAAAGAATTTGATGAGTACTTGTGTGAGAACGAAGTTGGTGAGGAGTTGGAAGGGGACTGTAGTGATGAACTAGCTAGTCCTACAAATATTAATGTAGTGAGACGCATACTTACAACTCCTAAAAGGAAAGAACAAGAAGATGGTCATCCTATTGCCTTCCTCATTAAGTCACTATCCAGAAGACACTACGGATTGTCCACTTACGAAAAAGAATTTCAAGTGGTAATTAAGGCTATCAAGTACTGGCATCACTATTTGAGCTGCAAACCATTCATTGTTAAAACAGACTATAAAAGCCTAAAATATTTGCTAGGGAAGCATCTATTGACCCCCTTCCAACAATCGTGGTTACCTAAGCTCCTCATATATGACTTCAAAGTTCAATACTGTAGTAGAAAGCAGAATGCAGCTGTAGACGCACTTTCAAGAATCACTAGTGCGGAGATTCTGATGCTATCAGTAACACATACATGGAGAATTGCTAGAGGAAATTAAGAAAAGCTGGGGAGAGGATCGAGCAATTCAAGACATCATTAGGAAATTGGAATCGGGAAGCATGAAGTCTAGCGTGTATGAATGGAAGGACGGTTTACTGATGTGGAAGGGCTGTTTAGTGCTAGGTGCTAACAAAACACTTTGGCAACAAATAATAAGTATCAACCATGACGAAGCTTTGGGGGGGGGGGGGCATGCAGGTGTAGTGGCACTGACGAAGAAATTACAAAATATGTTTTCTGGAAGGGAACGGCTAGGGATGTTCGGAATTATATTCAGAGATGCATGAATTGCCAGAGAAACAATCCATTGTAGCCAATTAAAATACTAGAAGGAAGTTGGCGAGAGGTGAGTGTCGACTTCATCAAGGGACTTCCTACATCAAGGGGGAAAGATAGTCATTTTCGTGGTTGTCGATCGGTTTACAAAATACTCCCACTTCATCCTTATGAAACATCCCTATTTTGCTTGTGACAGTGCGGAATTGTTCCTCAATAATGTGTTTAAATTACACAGCATGCCAGAATCGATAATTAGTGACAGAGACCCTGTTTTCTTGAGTAAATACTAGCGAGAACTTCTTCGATTGCAAGGGATTCATCTGAAGTACTCCACAGCCTATCACCCTTAGATAGACGGTCTTATAGAAGCAGTGAATAAAATTTTAGAAACCTATTTACGATGTTTTTGTAGTGAAACACCCCAACGATGGAGCGAGTGGATACCGTTGGCTGAGTGGTGGTACAACATGATGTATCATTTGTCCATCGACTCCACACCATTTGAAGTCTTGTATGGCTACCCACCATCAATTTATACACATTATATAGCGGGAGACTCAAAGGTGGTAGAGGTGGATAAGTTTTAAAGGACAGGGAAGCAATGCCAACGTGAATAAACTTCATTTGCAGAGGGCCTAGAATCGAATGAAACAATACGCCGACTCCAAACGATCAGAATGTGAATTTAAGGTTGACGTGATGGTGTTATTGAAGTTACAACCATATAAACATCATTCCTTCCAAAGGAGAAGCAACCAGAAATTATCTCCACTTTATTGTGGGCCATATAGAGTGATATAATGTATCGGGAAAGTGGCTAAAGAAGGCATACATGGAGCAAGGTAGAACTTCATTATTGTTACCAGAGTTCCTCACAACTGTTGAACGTGTGCCGTTGGCAGTATTGGGCAGACGCATAGCTGAAAGAAATAATTGCACAGTTACCAGCTATTAATTCAATGGTCGGATGGTGGGAACACCAATGCAACATGGGAATATCTCTTTGATCTTCAAAGAAGATTTCCGGAGATTAATTTGATTGACAAGGATGTTAAGGGGAAGGGAATTGTTGCAGAGACAAATGGAGAAGACAAAGATGATGTGAGAAGTAACGGAAACTCACCATACGTTAATTGCTAAGTACTAAGCGCAACTTTAAATAAAATCCCATGGTTGTAAACTTGTAATACTACACTAGAATACACTGAATAGAATACTGTCAGTATTAAAGCTGATCTATAATGACTATACTGGCATGTAAAAACGGAATGGAAATGTTCCCTCTCTCTTTCTATATCTAGAACGATTCTATGTATCTCTCTCTCTAATGTTTTTCTCCATTCTCTTCTAACAATATCGCAACAGAATATACGCCTTATTCTGTTATCTTAAATTTTCATACAGCACATGTTTTAACATATGAAATCTATTTTTGATACCACCACATAGCATAATCTTTATACTTTAGCTCATGATACTTTTGTTTTTATGGCGTTACAGGTGACAAATTACCATGTTGTAGCTAAACTGGCAACAGATAGAAGCAATTTACAGCGTTGTAAGGTCTTTATCTGTTGATATTACACAAATATCTTCACTGCAACTGCTATTCTCAAATATTATTGAATGACTAAGTCCCATTATATGTGCCTTAGAGCGTTACTCACTTAGACCCTTCTTTTACAGGTATATTTCGTTGATAACAGAGGCAATAGCTTGTGCAGGGAGGGCAAACTTATTGGTTCTGATCCTGCTTATGACCTGGCTGTCCTTAAGGTGTCCTATCAGATCCATATGTTACATTTATTTTAGATATATTATGAGTACTACTAGTATTTGCTAGATTAGGATGCAACTGATGGGTTTTCGGCATGCAGAAATCCTTGTATTACATTTTTCTTCTGAAGTTGGAAACAGGATCAATTATGTTTTATCTGAATGACACTATATTTACTTCAATTTGCAAGAATCCTTTTCTTCAAACTAAAACTGTTTAAATTTTTTCTTGTGTGTAACACTAATTGATAGGACCTTATTGGTAAGTGATACATGGTCGGAACATTTTCTGATATTTTTATCCTTCTATTTATATGCTGTTTAGAATTTTCCACTGTTCATGACTGATCATTCTATAAAAGTGAGGATTCTTGCACCTGCACTGTTAAGTTTAAAAATACAGGAATTATATGGGATTGCTTACTAGAATGTTGGCTACAGGTTGATGCTGAGGGGTACGAATTGAAGCCAGTTATTCTTGGTACTTCTAAGAATTTACACGTGGGACAGAGCTGCTTTGCCATTGGGAATCCTTATGGATATGAGAATACTCTAACAACAGGGGTAACTCCTCAACCATTGAAACTTCGTATTGTTCTTATTCCTCATGTTCGTTAGGCCATAACTTCACACAAAAATCAATGTCAAAGCCTATTAACATTCCAATCCTCAGATGATGGAGAAAGGGAAAAATCTTATAAGCAAAAATGGACTTCTTTCTCATGATAAATCCCTTCCATCAGCCAAGCTCTGGACTGAACAAGGAAAATATCAACAGTTATTAGCTGAGGAACTATGTTTCTACAAGCACCTCCTCGGACCTATGGCCAAAATTTTATATTTCATCAGTTATTCAACAAGAATTGTTCTTTCTGGATTCATTCTCTTGACTTACTCCACGTTGCTTCATTAATTGATCTGTGTAGCTTCATAATATATTCACGGACATCAGATCTTTTGAATTCTGCTTTTTTGATAAAAGCAAAATCATAATATTTTTTGTTGCTATGAGATAAGAGGTAACGAGTGGTGGGGGTCATGAGGGTGATAAGATAGTTCTGCTGAAAATGCAGGTAGTGAGTGGCTTAGGCAGGGAAATACCTTCTCCCAGTGGGAAGGCGATTCGAGGAGCTATTCAAACCGATGCAGCTATTAATGCAGGTAAACTATGGTTTTGTTTCCTAAATAAATTATGAGCACTTAGAAATGAAGAATGCAGAAGCTTTAGATCATATCTAACCCATGCATAGAATGAATTTTAACGTGCTTCAATCACCATCATGCTTTAAGGATAATGGATTTTATAGATGTTCTAATGATATTGATGACTCTTTACAGGGAATTCAGGTGGGCCGTTGATTGATTCATATGGACATGTTATTGGAGTCAATACAGCAACTTTCACTCGAAAAGGTAACCAGATGCCTTACAACTAACATAGGCTGAGACAATATCTGATAGCAAGAAATTACACTTTTGGATCAGTTCACATGTCAGAATTAACAACTCCTGATTAGTCTCACATACATTGGAGCTCAAAAATGTTACCAAAGCTTTTACTATAAATTAGGTCCCCACCATACACTAACAATACATTTATCAGGTAATACTAGTTCTAGGATTAGTAATGGAAACCAGATCAACACCTTCAGCTAACAGATCCCATTACATAATGCTTATTTCCCATTTCAGGGACGGGAGTATCCTCTGGAGTGAACTTCGCCATACCAATTGACCCTGTTGTTCGGATTGTTCCGTACATTATTGTTTATGGAACCCCTTACAGTGACAGGTTTTGATCACTTTTGATTATTTTAAAATGCTTGGTGTAATGGTCACATCGGGTTCTCGCAGCCTCGGTGTTCATTTATCCTGTGCTGCTCTCACATTGGATGGCCGTCCAAGCCTCACATGGATTCACTTTATTCCTTATTTATAGGCACCTCTTTTGGCATTTTCACTACAATATAAATTTAGCCTTCGACATTCGCACTAATCTAGACCGTAAAATGAAAGTGAATCAACTAGATTTAACGAAAAGTGTACCTGGAAATTAACTAGTTTCAAGGAAAAGTGCAGCTAAGAGATTTAAATTAAACATGCTCCCAATGTTATAAATATCGTAATATCCGTATTCATAACATTGATATGATATTTATAACATAGGACACGATAGAATATTATTGGTATTGGTTTTGATTTTGGAACGGTATTATACTGATACTAATTAATAGAATATTACTAGTATTAGATTTAATTTTGGTACGATACTATACTAATATCAGATACCGTTTAGGTAATTTTTTAAAATTATAAAATACTCCTTTTTAAAAATACAAAATAGTTCTTCAAATATTGTAGTATATAACCTATAATTTTAGTATTTTACATCAAGCATATCTTTAAAGAAATAACAACAATTTATTTACTATTAATATCACTTTACATATAAATATAAATAATATTCATAATTAACATGAAAAAAGATTATTTAATCATCGTATAAATACAAAATTAAAAAGGGGAGCCCTTATTTCCACGGCCATTTTGTTTATATCCACGAAAGTTAAGTTGCCACGTCATTCACAATCTAAAATCT